>JABASD010000052.1:0-147061 GCA_019776165.1 Pogonognathellus flavescens | reverse complement strand
AATCAAACAGTACAAAACATTAAGCAAATTGAATATTTATATTTTCATAACAGTGCGCTTTCAAGTTTCATTACGAAACTACGTTGTTTTATTACGCCCGGTGTTGACCGGTTTATTGATTTACATTTTGGGAAAATAATTAATATTGGTTGTGAATATTTGTTTTACAGACTCTGTAAAAGTGTTGAAGAGAATGGAGCAAATATTAGTGCAGCCACATTACTTTCATTTGTAACTCCATTGGCAAATCATTATCTTTTGGTTCAAAAATCTGACAGTAAATCCCAGTTCAACGAATTAGTTGATGCTTCCATCGGAGTAAGAAGAGCAGTTCTAAATGTTCTTCCACATGAACAATATTTTAAAAACCTTCGAGAGTTAGTCGTTAGTCCAGAAAAAACAAAGCTAATGGCAAAGCGCTACGAGAGAGTCTTGATTGCAACTTTGGAAGCATTTCATTTTGACTTGTCACTTGGAGTAATCACAAACACAAATTCCGCGGCTGCTACCATCGATACGAATATTGTGCAACAAGAAGAAATGGAAATAGTTGAAGAAACGGAAAATGATGTTGTTAACGAAGTAGAAGAATTTGTGAAGGTACCTAGAGCAGCGGCAAGAAAATATCTACAGCACCTCAAACAAAAAATAATTCCTAAGCTCCGTAGATATTTAAAGTTTGAAGAAAAGGCTACTCATAAGTTATCCAGGGCAGATAAGAGTGTTCACGATGAAGTTAGACTTAAAATCCCTTGTACTCTTGCTTTAGTAAAACTTTTAAAGAAACTGCCTTTAAGTGTTTGCAACGACGGAATCGGTTCCATTATACCATCTCTTTGTGCCAAAATGGGAGATAAAGATGTCCGCGTGCGTAATGAAATGAGGCAAACAATAGTTTCCGTTGTGAAAGAATTAGGAACAAGTCAGCTTGGCAGAGTTATAAGTTACCTAAGAGCATCTCTACAAAGGGGTTATAAGAAACACGTCCTTAATTACACCGTGAAGCATTTACTTGTAGGGTTAGACAAAGAACTCAGAGAAAATCCTGGCCATGTCCCTGTGAAAAGTATAATTCCTATTTGCGAAGACGAATTATTTGGAATCATGGAAGAAGAAAAAGAGGTACAAAAAATTATTCAGAAAACGGCTGAGGCTAGTAGAAGTAATGCATACCTCCTTATCAAAACCTGTGCCAGGGTCATGCAAACGCAAGATTATTATTCTTTAATTGCGCCTGCAATAAGACAATCTGAACAAAAGAAAAAAGAAAAGATTGTAAAAATCTGTAGAAGATGGCTGGCATCCGTGAGTGAAGGACTTAGTGAAAACGCAGACGTAGATCCTGTGAGCTTCTTAACTTGGCTGCACCAACTGAAACTCAAAGACAAAGAAAATACTAAAGTGACCGAAACAATGGTTGATAAAAGTGCGAAAAAATTCCTGACTGAAATTAAAGATCACAAACTAATTCATGTGGTAAAACGTCAAGGACATGGCATTATTTCTGGCGAAAAGAAAACGACAGGATCTTTTCTCACTGAGTTCATTTTTACATGTTTATATAATGCTCTGAAGAAAACTCCACACAATAAAGAGACTCCTACTGTGGCCGACCATTTAGAACTGCTTGATGCATTTGTCCAACATTTAGCCAAGGAAATAAAATCCCCAGCGAAAGAGGTATGTCATTATCACTACATATTAGCGTCTGTAGCACTACAGTATTTGTAAATGTAAAATCTATCTATGTGTAACAATCTTAAGCATATAAATATTTTTCCAGGTTAGTATTATGGCGTTCAGATGCAGCTCCCTTTTGTTTCAATTTGAGCTGAACAGTTTTCTCTCTCAAAAGTACCTGGATATGTTTTGGACTGGTGGCATATTAGGAATTGATACTCACCATGAAATGTTCAATGTTACTTTTAAGGTAATATTATTGTACATAAAATATGTATTATAATTACTTTCTTCCAGTTAAGGACAGGTACGGGTACTTTTATGAGCTAATCGGTGGTTTCTCTGGACTGAAAAATCAAATTGAAAATTCGAAAACCTCATCATCATAATGTACTCCTTTATTTTGAAGAAATGAAGGAGTACATTATGTTAGAGTATATTTTTGGCTTCCAGATCAGGTTTTCGGATTTTCAGTTCGACTTTGCAGTCCAGAGAAATCACCGATTAGCTCATAAAAGTGTGCGAATTACCCGAACCTGTAATTTGTTTTGTAATTTAATTTTTCTTAGCCATATTTTAATTGTAAACTTAATTATTTTTGCCGGTTCTAGTTTCTACACGCTTTCTTGGTCAGATTTCCGTCCTATACAATTTCTAAACAGGATTTAACGCTAATATTTAGTTCGATTCAAGGGCAACTTCATAATGATACGTGTTCGGTGAGTTTTATGTCAAGTTTGAATAATTTCTGTAAAAGTACTGTGCAATTAAACTGAAGGGTTTTGATTTTTACTTTCCTTTTAGGCATCAGCATTGACCATGCTGAAAGAAATTCTTCAAATAAAACTAAACCATAGCTCAATAAAAGGATTAATGAAAGATGTTTTTGACAACAGCATTACCAGTCCGTATTTGCACATCAACGAAGGGTGTAGATTGGTAAGATTAATTATTAATATTAAGAGTTTTAATTTTACTAAACAATTAATACTTGACACTTTATAATTATATATTTCTAGGTTTATCTCACATATTTCTCCAATTACCTGGATGCAACCAAAGAGCAGCAAATAACTGAAGAAGTAGCTATGATAGGGCGACAACTATCCTACCGAATTGAACAAGGACGACTTTCTGCTGTAGCTACTATGACATCAGTGATTTCACTTTTGCCAGAGGTACAATCTTCACTCATATCCTAATAAGTTGCATCTTCAGCAGTAAAAATAGTTTTTGTTAAATAAAAATATTAATTTGTGAATTAGATATTAGATCTATATTTATATGTTTGTGTGTGTGTTTAAAAATTGTATACCTGCTATGTTTTTAGGGAATATTCAATACTCTGAAGGAATTTATTTTCATGGAAATGCTCTTAGCATTGGGAAACGAAGATTCCAGCATTGTCAAAGAAAAATTGTACGAAGGAATGCAATTATTGTTTAAAAGAGAGAAAAATAAATCTCTCATGTCGTTACTGATAGCTTTGTTTTCTGATAAAGAACAGGTATATTCAATATGATATATAAGAAATTGCCAATACATAATTGATGTAAGTACTAATTAGTTGAAACTAATTGTTTGTCTGTTTTTTATAGATGCCAAATTATGACACGTTTTTTCTTGTTGCTGGAAGTGTCATGAATGACACTTCTTTGTGTGATCAAAGCCAGTTTATCGAGCTACTGTCAATAGTTCAGCATACTTTGAGTGATGATACTGAAAAAGAGTGGTCAGAAATTCCTGGAATGACACAGCAAGCAAGGGATTCGTCCATTTTTCAATGCTTAAGTGCTTTACGGAAATGCGTTTTAAGAAAGCTGGACAAGTTGCCTTTGTGGTCAAAGAAGAGCAAGGCCGCTGATATAATCGAAAACATATTAAGTATGTTACATTGTTTCTTTAGTTGATTTTTAAAATTGCAATGAATTGATTTTTCAAACAATTTAAATAATTTTGTGGGGCATGTTTTATTATTTTAGAACGACTGAGAGAGGTTTTTATTTATTACGAGCATGAGTGGGTCCCCTTAGCTGTCATTCGCCTCTTCGGTCTAATTTTGGACACCCTCGATTCTTCCAGTCTGAATACGATCGCTCAATTTGGAACTTTTGTGTCACAAGCAGACGAATTATTTGAACTGAATAAAGGTTTATGGAACTTGCATTGCCACACAAAAAATGAAGAACTTGATAAAGAAGTAAGTGAAATATTTTTTCGATTTACCACGTAGATTTAATTTGCGAGACAATTTTTACATTAATTTTTTTCATTTTTTAAAGGCAATCAGCGTCATGTTCAAGTTGATCAGGTTAACCGTTTCTCTAAAAGCTTCTGATGTTCTGGAGAAACTAGTTATGCATTTTTACCGAGGAGTTCAAGTAGAGGTGGTCAAACATGCAAAAGAGTTTCATGTGGTAAGAATTTTAACCATTTTTCTCATTTCTCAATCCTGTATTATTTTATGTATTGTTACTGTTGCACTTTAATATTAACCTGCTATGTTGAAAATGAATTACAGAGACGGATAGCATTTGAGTGTTTCTATGAAATGATCTCTCATTGTCCAGAAGAAGCAGTGGAACCAGTCAGTGCAAGAATGATACGGATCTGTGTTCGAGACTTAACAGATGACAATGTTCCCGGTAAGTTTTGTACTTGTAGTACATAATGTACATTATTAATTTCTATTTAAAAATGCGTCATAATGTTTTATATATTTTCATTGCAGTGGAAGTGAAGGCACTGGCTGAAAAGTTAACAAACATACTTAGAGAACGACTTGGGAATGATCGCTTCAATTACATATACGCTGAGCTTAGTGACAAACTGCATGCTAAACGACATGAAAACAGAGCAAAGAAGAAAGAACAGGTAAGCATTATTCCACAGTGGTTTAGTTATCGTACTTTTTCATTGTGACATGGTAATTTAGTTTATTGTTTGTGCAGGTGGTCCAGAATCCAGGCAAACAAAGGAAACGTCCTAAGAAACCATTAACCTTTAATGGATCTGCTAAGAAACGAAAAAGAAATAATTAGCTTTTATTTTTCTTTAAATACAATTTATAAATATCTTGTTATACTGTAGATTAGTAAGTTCGAATTGAGTCATTTCTCGATGGAAGAGCAATTTTTTGTAAGTTATGTATTAGTACTGTTCGTTTAACTTTGTGAGATGCCCATATTAAGTAAGATGTTTTAAATTGTTACCTTGCATAGATATTAAAGTAATTTTTAGTAAAAATTGAACTACATTGGAAACTAAAGCATCAGTTCTTGTCATCTTAATAATGAATACCTATAAATGCCATTTCAATTTGTTTTTCTTATACTAACACAGTAGAAGTGTGTAATTAATATAAATGTAATGGTATCCTTTATCCTATGTAATGGTGAGTAGAATTGAAATAATATGTAGGTATTGGTATTACATATGGTATTCGGATTATTTTTTTTAGATAGGGACGGTTTATACTTGTCCCTGTCGTGTATGGTCGGGTGTTGAAGAAACAAACTTGTGATGGGGCATGTATTGTTCTTTGCAACTTTATTAGTACTACCTACCACAAATTGTGAATCTTCCCACATTATTCCTAAATCAAAAAGATTAGTAATATAATCTATCACATCTGCATCCAATTAATAGTAAATAGTGCAAGTGCAACGTGCAACAAATAGTTGAAGAAGGAGGGTTGAGTTAACAAATGCAGCATCATTTTGAGAGTTGATCCAGTGGTTCATATCTGTAAAACAGACCTCCCAGAAACACATTTCGATACATGGAAAATAATTTCTGTGCATAACAGAATGGCAGAGTTGTATTATTTATTAGAACTACAAAGGATATCGCTTGTACTGGCTGACATGATGTGAAAAGAAAGAAGGATGGAGATGATAAATCAGTTTTAAATACGGCAGAAGCAACAGACGTGTGTATGTTCTGTATTTATGCATCTGTGTGTGTAGTGTGATTTAACTTGTATGCTTTGCCAACAGATATTCTTAAACAATGCTGCTTTTCATAATACAGAGTACAGACGTACAGACTAAAGAGTATCACTTACTGTTTTGCTTTTCTAGTAACAGTAATGTCCAACAAGTAACAAGTTAAACTTATTATTTTAGCTTTTGTCTGCAGAATGACTTGCCTAATAAATAACCAACCATCCGTGGAAAATTCACATTCTCATGTTATGATTTCATTGTCGGACATTTGATTGCATACATAAATAATATTCATATGTGTTCATGCAGTAGTAGTAGTAATATTTTCTATCGTTTTATTATTTAGCTTGAATATTATCGTTAATATCAACAGAAGATTAATTTCATGCACGTTACCTTAATAAATGTAAATGTCTGTACTGTACATTTCCGAACTATCGGTACACTGCACATACAACATAACATACACACATGCAAGTTTAAAAAGTAGTCTCATCTAACACCCGAAAGACCCACACGAATATTTATTTTTATACGAGCCTGTCTAAGATTGCCATGCAGTGCGTCATTGTTATGAGATTTCTCTTGTTTTACAAAAGCTATCAAAACTATTTTAACTATTGTTCTGTAGGAGTTGTATCTTGTATGCGAAACCATCGATCTTTCGTGTTAGATTTATTGCATTCATATAAAAAGCATCTGATTGCGAGATGATGTTGATATCGACGAGGTCTATGGTCTTTGTGAAAATTGTAAGCCAGCAAAGCAGAAAGCACGATAGCTTTTCCGACTGTAGTCTGCAATTCTGTATCTAGATGGTAAGTAAGAAGTATTTCATGCATCTTTTAATCATTGTACCTTTACATATCAGGATTCTGCACCTCATCTTGCTACAATTTTTTTAAAGTATAAAGACGGTTGGCAAACAAACGATGATGGAAATAACAACAAATCTGGTAAATTTTTCCTATAGGAGGGTAAAATCTTACATGGGGTAGCTTAAGATAAGAGTTTAATGTTAGGGCGTAAAATATCTCAAATTTTTCACATAACTTTAACATGAAATGAACTTGCCAGTACCTATTCAATAACATTCCTTTTCATGTACTGTATTCTGACTTAACTACTGTATAATACGCATAGGTACCAATAAGGTACCTACATCAATAGTTGCTAATACCTTTGATATAATACGACATTACTAATAAATTACGCGAGGAAAGGAATGAGGAGGAGAATTTTACTCTTCATCTTCACTTTGTATTTTGTATTGTACAAATAAGTAGGAAGGGGCAAGCAAAGTAGTTGTGATGTTTACTCCTCACCGTCCACAGACACTTGAGCAGAAAAATGATGGATATATTTATTTAAGAAAACTGTCAAAATACTTTAGTTCCGATTTGGAAAACTCTTCACCTTTATGCTTCAGTTTGAGATAACTTGAATGCCGAATCCGAACACCAAAGAAGCCTTCCACAGAACAAACTTGCCTGTAAATAAATAAATACATGTACACGCATATGCAAACCGATATGATATACCTATAATATACACATGCCTGTTTCGATCATATTATTTGTACAATGATATGAACTAAAGTCTCATTTCTCCACAGGTTTAGCTAAGTGAGTAAATAGCACATACACAATGATAATAATATGTAATGCAACATGCATACCTTTAGAGATGTACTTAAGAAGGTGGATAACATGCCTATACCTAAACTACACATGAAAAGGTGGCCAAAGAATTTTTACAAGTGTTTTCTTAATTCTGATGAAAGGATTCGTTTCAAATTCAAACATTCAAACCAAACTTAAGCAAAGATCCTTCAACAATATAACGAATCTTTATTGAAATGCTCATACAACACACAAACGAGCACCCCTGATTGTGTATACTACATAAATTAAATAGTAGGTACTAACTCTAGGTACCTACAACCTACACATAGTACACAATACTTATTCTTAAAACAGTGCGATTTTTCCATCTTGTTATTATATTTTAAATACCTATAATCTTTGTAACCTGGAGAAGCTTTCATGCAACAACTAAAAATGAAATCTTAAAGAAACAACAGCAGTGACAATAGAGTATCTAATGATTTAAAGAATATTATTATTATAACATGGCAAGATTTTACTGGCGAAGGGTTCTAAGATATGACCCTACCTTTAAATGAAAAAATTTGGCTAAGACAAGCTTGTCCACCCTCAAATATTCCAATCAATAAGGATGTCATGTTATAGTTATCGTTACAACGTGTTATTCGCTAATTTTTAATAGCATTTTTTCCATTTTACCTACCATGATGTATAAATTCTTCGTTAAGAAACTGTTAAAGTACACACAAAGAAATAATAGCGTTAAAATAATATTAAAATTTGTATGCATCAAATATATTATAAGTAGTAACGTACAGTATGGAGAGTATTGTAGAGTACAAGCATATATATACAGGTAGTAGTAGTAGGCCTAGCAGGTATGTTACATAAGGATGATAAACTGTGAAGTGTGTGTGGTTGAAAACGATTTCCAATTCGTTCACATGCTGCTTGCCTCCTGACTTGAGTTCTTTATGGTTTAGCGAGTGTGTAAATAACAAAAGTGACACTGACGAGTTTTTAATGATGTGCTTGGCAATGCTGGTTTGATTGGATGCTCAATGGATTTGCTTACCCATCGTGGATAAATAAATAAATACAAATACACCATTCAAGTACCATTTGGGTTGGGCTTTCAATTGCAGGCGATTTTCTCTTCGCTCAATAGACATTTCTGTTCTTCTCCTTTTGGTAAGGTCTAAGAAAGCAAGCAAGAATCAACACAGCAACAGAATATAATTTTATTTCTCTTCCGATGTATTTATAAAGCAAACACATCACACAGATACTCCTTGCTCTTTGGGATGTATTTATGATTTGCACAAGAAGCAAATAATACAAACGAAAACCATCGCTTCACGTTTAATAATAAATGAACGTGTAGAAGCCAAGAGCAAAGCTTTGCATTCCTCTCCTCCCATACTTCACATCCAAAATCAATTCTTCAGCCAACACTTGCCTTATTCTCAAAAGGCAGATTGCTGCTTGTGATTGGTGTGCGTGTATTTTATTTACTGAAGAAACTACTAAGATGGTAGCGTAGCACAATCTCTTGGCACAGCAAGTTCTCTTGTTGATTCTCTTCAGTCAACATTGCAAATGCAAGTCATAGTTCAATTTCTGCATACTAATCGCAGTAGTAGCTCTGGAGTACCGTTTGTACAAATTCAGCCTTAATGGAAAAGCTTAAGGATATTAAATAGACACCCACATAAACATTTCTTGTTTGTACATAACACATATTGTTGGAAGCACTAGTACTACCATATGCTAATTCCTAGTTAAAAAGCCCCTAGTTTAAGCTCGAGTGACAATAAAAGCTTGTTTACCAACCTAATGCTCATAAACACACAGGCGTTCGCACAATTTGTATGCCTATCAAATGCAAATACTAAAAATTCAACCAGAAATATTACGAAAACAGAAATGGGTAAAGCTATTCTTCATTAGACTACAATGTTATTGTCTATAGCCTTTGTAATATAATGGCCAAAATAAAGTTGCTACTTTTAAAGAGCAGATTCTTTTGGATCTGTACACACATTCACATACTCTACTCAAAAGACATGCTTTGCAGTTTAAGATTGCAGATTTCAACCTGCTAAAATTTTGCACTTTGTACAGGACTACATTCAAGGGCAACAATGAAATAAACATTTACCTGTCTATAGTTTCATTTCAAACACTTGCATTCAAGATTTTTAAATCCCCTACTACTCACAATATCCATACGACTTAATTCGTAAAGCTAAATTTTACAGATATACATTTGTACATAAAAATGTCGTTATGTAAAATAATATACCTTATACAGGTAAGCGGTTTGGTATGTTCATTAACGAAGCCATGTGAAATTCCACATGATTAAAAAATTTGCCAAGTAATTTTAGTAAGGTAGGTTTCTCTGATTCGTGTATCTTGTGATCATCAATTAAATCTTTAATGAACAACATTACATCACAATAAATTAATTACAAACTAAAAAGGTAGATTAGAAAGTAAATTCGGTAGATTGACCCATTCGTGTATTGTTATTGTGTCTGTGTATAACATGACTGTATATATTTTGCTGGAAATGATACCAGTTTATCAGTGGTGGAAGAATAGCAGGGAAAGGACGTTAGAAGACGAAGGCATGATATTATTATGTTTGTGAAGTAGCGTGTGTGTTGTGTGTGTTCGTGTGTTTGCTACTGCTTCCCTGTTTGATGAAGTTGTTCACTTCACTTTCTTTTGATGGTGGTAGTAGCAGTGAAGTATAATGAAACATGGAATCGGATTAGTTGTTCGACATGTTCATGTACATACAGAATTATGAACTCACTTCAATCAGCAACATACTAGACTTCCATAGACTTGCTTGCCTCCTTAATCCTTTACACAAACTTTCAATGTAACTCTAATCCCAAGGGACCTGCCTTGTCGTAATACTACCACCACCATATACTACCACAGAGTACTAAACTAATACTAATGTAAATAACCATAGCCCTATAGGTACTACACACATATGCTTTATAAGTAGTAAAGCCTTACGTATGTGTATAAGAGTTAAAATAATAATGTTGTTATAATATGTTCACATAATAAGAACAGTTGTGTAAAGCATATCGTGTGGTATAAACAAGTCTGTGTATTATAAGTGAGAGGAGTAGAGCAGAAAGAGTTCTGTGTGGAGATAGTCATTGAGATAAATGAAGTGAATGAAATTGGAAAGCAAACGGAGGCAGAGAGAAAAAGAGATGAGATTAGCTGAAGACTTATACAATGAGAGTATTAGTGTAAATACGAATACTAACCAAAATATCTATTCCATATGACATGTTCTTATTTGTCCGTGTATTTACAAGCTTTATATTATCATCTCCCACACAACAACCACAACCCCATAACAAAATACTAGAAATAGCAATCTCAACGTACAAAATGTAACAACGCAATTAACTCATCATCTCTTTTACAAAGAAGACCCTATACACTCGATAATTCTCTTTCCTTTAGATATGCACATGCGTATTTATTCTCATCATCTCACAGATCCGGATCTTCTTGCACAAAAGCAACAAAATTGTATTAATGTGTATGTCATTGTCTGGTTATGTTTATGTTGAGACAATTTCTGCCTGTTAATTGTTAGGGCAGACAACTTATATGCGTATTAAAAGACAATGTCAAACAAAGCTTGAATGAGTACAATGGTTGATTATTTTTGTATTTGCTTTATGAAGGGAATTTACAGATATTTATCAGTTCATCAAGGATTTGAAGTAATGAGTGACAGTGTATGCATCTGTGGATGTCAAAGTAAACATCTAAGGATATAAATAATATAATGGCCAGGGCATAGGCATTCTTTGTATATTCAATTGTACTTTAAGTTATTGTATTGTGAGAATTCCATGTATTTCTACGAGGAAGATTTTTTGTTTGAAAAAAAGAAGGAAATTGGCAGTGTTAGGTTATTGTCGGCGATGGAAGTTAAGAGATAGGTAGAAGAGGCGAGTTCAGAATCCAATGATTCAGCCGTTTTGACTTAAAGTGCTTCATTCTAATCTTCACAGGTGTATAATAACGAGGAAAATGTACATGACCGCTGTTCTGTCAGTAGTACTACTTATTATTAATGCCTTTTATACATGCCTATAAAACTATGAAATACACAGTGACAACAGTACGTGTACATTTTAGCTATGTGCTGTTGATGATTGTGTGTTGTGCTGTGTATTCTTCTGCATGTCAGAGATAAACCACACAATATAACATGACACCACCACCACCACCGGTTGCTGACTTCAAACACAAGTATAGTACAGAAAAATTTATAAATATTTACGTGCACTCCTTCAACATCCAATGAAATCAACCTTTCAATTGTTTCCTGCCTTTCTTATGCTTCATACGCACATCTTCGTCTTTTATATACTTTTAGTAATACGTGTAAGTACCAAAGCTACTTTTGCAGCAACAAATTCGTGTAAAATCAATATTAATGCGATTATATAGAATTATATAAGAGAAACATACAAATGCTTGTATTTTGTATGCGTGTGAATGAATTTACTGTTTACTAAAAGTTGTATAAACCTTTTCTTTGGGGTTTTATGTAGTATGAAATACTAATACCTTACTTCTAAGGATTTTGTTATGGATTTTCTGTGAGTACAAGTAATAAATTTTTGGTTTAGTGTTTCTTCAGTGTAATATTTTGTTTAAGTCAAGTGTAGTTGTGGAATTGCGTAGGAACTTTACAATTTTTCATCTTTCCCATAGGTTTTCTCCACTTGAGAAAAGTAAGAATCAAAAGGACAATATGAAGTAAAGCAGAATTTGTGTCTAAGCAGTACCTCGTACTTAGAAATGCATATCGTAAGACCGTCCACTTGCGTCAGGTTAAATATGATGGACAGGTAGTTTTAGGTTATGTTTCGTTGTATTGTACCTATACACATTATGTACACAATGTAATACTTACATAGACTGATACGACATTCACACACAGTACTGTAAGTAGCAAGTACTTATATATTTTCCCAGTTGCAATACAATATTTATAAACTACCAAAATCATCATAATACAAAACAATGTGTCACTTCACCAAGGAGGAACGTAAATCTACAGCTGCCAGCAGGTCAGTTGTTTGGATTAATGTGATAAACTATTTTTGTGACCTTCTTGTTGTACTCCCAAGCACCTGTCAGTCTACGCTTTACCTTCTCAAATAAAATATCCAACAGAAATATCCATCTTGCAGAAACAAGCAAATAATCCACAATCAACTTTTGTCATGAGAAATTTTGAACACATTCCATCAATTTGTATTTTTGTGGTAGCCCCTTTACTTAACATGCTCTCAGTTTTAGATTTCGCTGCATGTTTCTGTCTATGTGCTAAAGCCTAAAAATCTTTGTAGATGAGAACTCGATTTTGAAGAGTTTTATAATAAAAACTGTGAATAAAGGACTCAAAGAGCAGAAGACAAATCTAAAGGGACCATGAATGACCTTTCACAATAAAAGCTTGGCAATAAAAATATTTTCACTTTCTCCTTGTATTCTCATACTAAGTATTTTGAATCGAAATTAGTACCACTGTTCCAATTTCGAAATACTGTCTCATTCGTGGGCATTGGCTTTCATAACATAAATATAATTTTGAATCTCAGTTAGTGATGCTTACAGTATGGGTCATTATGTAATGATAATGATTAGTCAATTTTTGTAGAAGGCAAAATTAACTGTAGGTAATTAGATTTCACTTATAAATGTTTACTTTATTTATACCCATCTTAACAGTCAATTACCTGTATTATTAGTGTGAACAAATTATATTTTTTGTGTTTATAAAATGATTTTGCACATTATAACATAAACAATTATTGTAATTTGTACCTAATAAATAAAATATAAAAAATGTTGTGTGCATAAAAACTATAAAGAGTTTATAGTAGCTGAGATTTATTGGCAAATAGGTGGTTCTGTTTTTTGCTTTGGTGGCTGTGGAAATAACTTGATTACTCCTTTGGAAGTGAATGGCCTACGAAGAGAAGTAGAAGACTTTTGCATTGTGTTAAGAACAGAGAACAACAATGAAATGCTACAGGAAGCAATGAACGATTCGTCACGGTATTTCGGCAGTAGAAAAGAAGGCAGGCAGATTGTTGATTCGTTCATCATTGCTATTTACTTTTTATTGTACAAATGTTATAGCAAACCAACAGCAAATGAAATGCCAAACAGGTGCAGACAGAATTATTGTACAGCAGTATAATACACGCTCTTCTTATAGGGGATTGTACTTTCTATATACCAGCTACTAATACATACACATATCTTATAGTGCCAATTATTTGTAAATTCCTTGGCATTTTCAACTAACTATCCAATTTTAAGCATAAGAATTCATACAGAGCCATTCCACTCTTTGTGACTCAATATTCTTCCTTTGATGCATTTTAGCAGTTTTTTGTTCGTCTTTTACCTTAGTATATTTAGTTATAGTTATAATGGTTTATGTGAAAATCACTTTGATTATTATTCAGAATTTTTGCTTTGTGTGATGTTTAGAAGTATACGGATGTTCATGTGTAATGTGTGTGATATTTCATCCCCCTTCCTTTCTATGACGCTGCTGTTTGTATGTAAATGTATATTTTCTTACAAAAGTGCTGTGTATATGTGAAAAGGCAAAAAGCAAATAAATTAAATTGCCATTCCGTCTAAATTACTCGTAGTAAATTGTAATGATAAATAATAGTACAACTACTAATGCTGCTGTCCAATCCGAGTTGAATATACTCAAGTTTGTAGTTAGTTGAAAGTTTGGTTTAATGGCAAGTTCCTCTTTCTTATGTACTTGCGTTATAGCTATAGGTATAACCACATTGTCATATAACTTAACGTGAGTCTCTCACAACAGATTTATACATACAAATACTACAATGTAAGTAAAATACGTACAAAACAAAGACACAAGTCTCACATTCCCTCCTAGGCGTGTTCTTCTGTGTCGTGTCTATAAGAAATGGAGTTGGGATAAGAAACGTGTATTATTGGTTTAAACATACACATTTACATTTACACATACAGAAGTACATACAGATGGTTTATTACATTATCATTTTTGTGTTGTCTGTAGACTGAGTGTAAGAAAGAGTATAAGAATTTCCAAAAAACAGAAACATTTTGGAAACATGTAATTCGTCACTTTTAAACACTCTGTTATTAATTCCTGTATAGATTCTTATCTCGGGGTAAATGCATTGTGTAAATATGAACTTATTTATACGCGTGCAGTCATTCATGATCACGATGGTCGTGTAATGCTTCAGAGTTTTCTTCCTTTGCTCGCACATCACGAAGATCATCTAAAGGAAATTATCTCCCAACACTTGAGAGAGGCACATTAAAAATATTTAGGTGCAATTATGAACCACTCAGGATAATCGAGGACGGCAAGAAAAGTCTAACTCATCTCAACTAAGAACAATAACAGACTCCAACCAAATCCAAGTCAAAAACTTGACAAGTCGCAATCAAACACTACGCAGTAAACTTTACATGTCGGTTTGACATACAATTGTATAACAAAGTTTTAATAAGTTTTAAAAGTGTCCGTGTTCATGTTTTACTCAGAAATCTTTATGAAATAATAATGCCATGCTCAGAGTAAAAGGTAAAGTACCTGAATGGAAAATGTAACTGACTTTACTTACTTCAATTTTATATACTGTACACACAAGTGCAATCATTTATTGTATTGTGTACAGTGAAACAATGAAAAGAAGTTTTACGCTTTGTAAGGTTGTTGTATGTAGTTACTTATTTGTACAGATAGTAGAAGCTTAATACAATTTCACTCTTAGGTACATTATGTGCATTCGGGGTGGAAGTGGCAGGTTGTTCGTTGTATACTCATTCTACATTGTATTTTATAAAGTATACATATGGTTGATACGTTTTGTGGTTGTTTCACTCTGTCTACATGTCTGTGTGTAGACAAGACAAATAAAAAACTTACTGTTTCCAATATGAGCCTTTTAAAACTACTCTTCGCCTTGTAATTTACGCTCCTGCGGCTTTTATCATTTTATCATTCATCATTACATTACATTACGAATTAGGATTGTCTCCTCTAATAAATATACACAAGTAGTAGTATGTTTAAAAGTATGCAAAGAAAAAGGGAAAAATATTATTAGTAATATCCACCCACATATAACACATGCACACATAGTAGGACCGTCGATGTACCTTTTATACATATTCAAACTTCCCCTAACTGCCTAATAAGCTTTATCACTCAGTCAGATATACTGCTAATCAAAATCAATCGAAGATACAATGTAATTGTATATAGAAAATTAAACGCTTAAGATGACACTACCTACAGATACTAGATAGGTATACAGAAGTACAAACATTTGTTTCATTTTCCCTTCTTCTGTTACTTACAACATAATGACTACCTGGAAACATACCTCTACCCTTTAAGCTATTTAATGAGTGTTTCAAACCTTTTTTACATGTAAAAAGTAAGGAATTTCATAGGAATCTGTACAATGCACATTTTACATCAGAGCAACGCACACATATGACGGAATGCTTTCGTTTTCAACCGGTATGCCAATTTATTCCTTAAAGATGAGTATTTGCCTGCTAAAACGTGATAATATTATATATATTATTACTTACCCATGTAGGTAACATTTATTTTAAAAAAGTACCTTCAAACAATTGAGATGCATATAAAAAACGACAAATTTTAATCCTGACTATGAATTTGGAACGTAAAGTAGCATTCAAGTATTTGGAAAAATGTGAAGAGTACAAAGTTAGCGAAATGATCTACGGGCTGGGGCTGGGTTTTGTCTACTCCCGATGATTTTATTTTTATTTAAAGCTGCTGCTTTTCGTGCGGCGATCGAGGTGATCTCGTAGTAGTGAAGCATTGGACCAAGAGCATCCAAGACTCTACAAGTCGTGTAGCTGCAATGATTGACAGCGAAATAGATTTTGGTCATTTTGTTCAAAACTATATCTTGACCAATACCTGGAATGCGGACCATCACTTCCCCCACTGATTGGGCAATGGCTGAACATTCGATAACAATACTTTCGTACAACCTGCAATTTTAAATGAAGTGTAATGAAAAAATATTCAAATCACTTTTGCTTTCGTCAAGTAGATATAATTACTGCAAAAATTGAATTTTGTAAATTACATTCGGAGATAATTGATTAAATCCTCCAACGGATATCCCTTTTTCACTTCTAATGGTGCGTCAGCCATGCAGATAATGAATTCAGCAAAATGGACAAAAATGGCATAGGAAGGAGCCATGATGTCCGCCAATAGTTCGATTGCAACTGCCTCAAGATGAATTGCCTCCAGTTGCTTCGTTTTTCTCTGTATCACATAAACCCAATGGAGAATCATTTTGATTCCATAGTTGTGGTACTAAAAGATTTTTAAATATCAAATCTGTCAGTAGGTATAATTTAATTCCCCTTTATGTTGCAAGTGAATCAGATTTGTCAGTTTCATGTTCAACTCACATTAACAATATCTTGCAGCTTTTTATTTGCTTCAATTGGAAAATGGTTGAGTATTTCGTCAACGATAACTCCAAAGTCGTAATCTTGCAATTCGGTGTCAGCCTGATAAACGTGGTACTGTCAATAAAAAATTTCAAGTATTATTGCAAATATTCGGTTCGAATATAAAAGCAATAGGGAATTCATATGCAAACAAACTTCGCTTAAGTTTTTGATCTGCTCTTTTGCTTTGTTTGATTCCTTCAGGAGTTCTTCGTCAAAAGCGTACAGCGTTGCCTTGCATTTATTTTCGTAGTTGTACTGAAGCTGTTCCAAAAAGCCAATGTATCTTAGTCCGTCCTTAGCAGCGAAATAGTCAAGGAAATCAAGTTCATGTTTGGGTTTGTCTTTGTTTTCCTGGTTCTCTTTTAATTTCGCAAGAGCAGTAACAGACTTTTCTTGTAAGATGCTGATGAGGGACTTCAAGTCACTTTGAGCTGTGGATTCGTCAAAGTGAAGGATAGACAGGGATTTGGATACCAATGATGCCAAACCAAGTTTAGACTTTATAGTTGACATGGACATTGGAGGATAATCTGCCGACTTCCCAACATTAGTACTTGCTTGTGACTGTGCTGATGACCCCGCCATTGATGCCATGGACTTGGGAGTAGTTGCTCCCGACGGCGGCTGCTTCCCAACAGCCTGTACTGTAGATCTAGTTGGAGACGGAGCTGGATGTCCAATCTGTTTTATGTTCAGAGAAATGTACTAAATAAAAATAACAATAAAAATTAATTTGCATATAAGATTATTATGTATATAAATAATAAGATTGTTGCAAAGCGAATTCCATACCTTTTTCTGTGACGGTGCCGGACTTGCAGAGTTTTTCATTTGATTAATATTGGGATGCGTATAGATGTTTTAAAGAATTGTTCGCATTCTCACAGTGCGGTGGACGCTCATATTATTAAGTCTCTGTCAAGGTGTCAAGAATACCTTGGTATAGGGAAAGCACAGCGTTCAGTTCCCCCGATGTTACTATTGTTTCGATTCGGATCTTATTACTTCATACTGTGCTGTCTTTTAGCATAATATTCTTAAGTAATATTCCTATATTTACATATGTAGGAATTCTTATTCATATCGTTATTTTGATTTTCTGTGTAATAAGTGGCTTGTAGTCTTTGGTCGTTGCTATTAGAGAATTATGAAGTAAAAATGAGTAATTTTTGCAATACTTTTTATGAATGAACAATGTATGGCTCTTATGGTGTACCTACCTGCTATACCTGACTATAGAAAACATTAAGTTGATACATGAACGCATTCCAATTTCACCTAATTGTACATAAGAGAAGGAAATATTTATCACAAAATCTGAAATAAAAATTGAATGGATATATATGTAGTATCTATTTACTCCTCTGTGTCCATAAATTGTAAATTCAAGTTATTTGGTTGAAAAAATAATGAAAGAGTATTTTAAGCTACGTGTATTTACTCGCACAGTAAGCAAGTAGTATGTAAAATGTAAAGTAAAGTGGGTAAGGTGTATTTCACAGTTGCTTTGAGAATGAGATAGCGTCGTGTCTTATGAACGAGACAAGTATAAATTACCGTCCAGCCAGACAAAATCGTTATCATCACTTCAGACAATCATGACGACTGATCTTTGCCGACAATTGACACAACAACAAGCACATACTATACATAACACCTAAGTAGAATGCGTCAGTCATTCTTTTTCATTCAATAACCGCTGCCGCATTCTGATTTTCAATCCCAAGAACAGATATAAGGTGATAATACAAGAATGTGAATCTCTGAGTCAGAAGAACTCAGAAATATCTCACTTTTCTTTCTAAATGCATAATTGCCATCACTATCTCATAATATTATATACTTGTCATTCTCACACATTCATTTATACAAATTGTTTTTGTTGTATTTGTATAATTTGTACCTACAAGCAAAGGAGAAGCTACACATATATACACATATGTAGTATACTCTGTCAAATGAATATGTTTAATGAAAATTGGCCTTCAGATTCATGATGAACATAATTTTGCAACTTTGTATCACAAATCATATTAACACATGAACGCAAAATGACCTTGTGGAAAAATAATGTATTTTTCGAGGTTTTCAGCAAGCACTTCAGGTGACAATTCAATTTGATTGTGCCAAGCCAGCGAATTTCACTTGGGCAACAAATGGAATTAAGTTTTCTCTTGACATTCACTCTGAAGATGTTTTAAGTGTGTGAGTATCTGTGGGTGATCTATCCACGGGGAATTTGATCAATCGCTCTAATGCTTACCATACACTCGGAATCACATTTCATTACAACATTGCTGACTGGGGGAGAAAAACTGTCTTCTTCACACACACAACAATCAGATAGCAATCGCAATCTTCTAAACTGCACCATATACAAAATACCAGACTAGGCAAATACATCTTAGCTATATATGCAATGAGTATAATGCACATAGACACACAGAACGTAAAGTGTAGCTGTACAGTAATGGTTAATTAAGTTAGATAGAGATCTGGCAAAACACACATGTTTCAATGGCTGTATCATAGCAGTTGTCTGGAATGCTGGGGATGGTTGGTAAATGTATACATATGGATGCGGCAAAAGAGCGGGGAGTTAATGTAGTTACGTGTGTGACACGGATAGGTATTGACGCCAGCACTTTAGGACACTTTGAACCATGCCGTGGCCAATCCCAATGAAACTCTGCGAACAGAACACTAAATCGCATTAGCTACTCTACTTATTTTGTTTGAGGCGATGGCGATGAGTCGGGAGATGATGATCAGATCATGACACGTTTATTTTACACTTCTCTTATAATATATCTGGATCCTGTTCTGCAATAGTGTGCATTATCTGATATATATGTACAGAATTTATAGTGTAGTGAAGAAACCTGCAAGTGTATGTGCTGTTAAATATTTGACACTGTTGTTCGTGAGGGAGGACTACATTATGTGTATCTGTACAGATCGTAGTACTACTACAGGGAAGGTTGTGTAAATATATTTTGTCTATACATTGCTTTATTTATTGTAAGATGTGTATTATATGTTTCTGTGTATAGTATCAAGCACAAAATGCTGCAAAGAATCTCTCTAATTCAATTCAAAGCGTTTTGCTTTGCGTTTTAGTTTCAAAACCTTTATACTTACTGTGTATTGTATTTTGTATTGTATTTGGAGAACTTGTACTTCTTCCGTAATACTACTACTTGCGTACATCTCTACACAGACAGTTGGAGATTCTAGGGAAATGTGTATTATTATTTTATATCTGTATCGTCATAGTTTGAAATGGACATTGCCCTCATCCCCACAGTGCAGTGCTTTTGCTTTGTAATCTTTCGTGTATTTTCTACTATAGGGCAACACAAGATATATAAAGATACAAATACCTACAACAAAGGAATACAATAATTGATATAATTCTCACAAGCAAAGTGCTGATGTTGGCTTGGTTTTTAGACTACGCATTGTGTGCATCCCTTCCTTCTTCCTATAATAGACCCTTTAAACGCACCATTACTTTTTGTCATTGACTCACTCAAAGCACTTGCTCCTTTATGGCACCAACTTGGACTGACAATTTAATTTGCCTCAATCAGCTCACATTTCAAAGAGAACTTTATTAGGCAGTTCTCCGCTTCAATTCTCCAAGGCAAACTTTGTTCTTTTATCTGTACATGATATTTTCATATACGGTACATTTAGGTGTTGTGTGCATCAAATACATTGCAGTGCATTATATCCATCAGTAGTGTCAAATTCCACTTTAGAAACACATAAACATAAATTCATATTTCGTGTAAATGTTTTCTCAAATGATTCTTTGTTCCATGCACAAACTATTAATAAAAAGATGTTCTGAAAGTTTGAATATTTTGTATGCTACGGCTAAAAATGAGTGAAATATTTTTGTACATTCGGAGAATGAAGTCTGATTTTCAAAAATTGTATTGGAAATATTTGGAATTTTACAAAAGCCCAGTTTAAAAAACCTCTGATCATTTGAAAAACCTGTATGTAAATGTATAATGAACGATTTATTAATTACTGCAAAGAAAATACATGTGGAATGTACACTAGTAAAGGTAAAAGATGATAAATGGAGACGAAGGAGAAAGGAGGACATGGATTGTATAGGGAAATCGTTCAGGAGTCTGAATAATTTATTCGGAAAGAAAAATGTAAATTTTTGTGAGCAAATTGGGTAAGATGACGCAATAAAACGATCAACATAGCGTAAAGAAAGAGAATTTACAGACAAAGTTTGTAAGAAACAGAAGAGAAACGAGTGCACAAAGCCAGAGTTGATGTTTTAGCTGCTATCTGCATGTTTCTATACTGTATACATTTCTTATCCGCACCCTACATCCCAATAAACCTGGCACAAAAAGAGTGTTTACCTTATAGTGCCCAACCCTATACTTTATAATGCCTTATACCATTCCAACAAAGTTTTAAAGCTGCACGTTTGTAATTTGCATTGGAAATGAGATGATTAAGAATTCTCTTGGGGTTTTTCTCTAAGAGACTAAAATATTTCTATGTAGCAACACTACCCGCATCCACAGAGATACACCTTATAAGGGCAAATTCCTAGCAAGGGTGTGTAAATGTGTGTAAAACGGAGAAAGGTGCGACAACAGCAGCAGAAATGCATTACACTATTGACTGCACAAGAATATACTTTCAAAATCTTCAGCTTGAACAAGTCGTAACCGCTTCTCTGACTAGTAAGTATACCTAAACGATGGAAATACATTCCCTGTTATCTTGCATAGATATGTAGAGAATTTAAATAGGTTTTTTAGTAAGCAGAGAAAAGCAGCCATGTTTTAACTACACATCCTACAATACATCACACGTATCTAAAGGGATGTTCAGCATGGAAATGGTGTTAAGGAAAATAGTAGTAAGGTAGCTTTAGTATTATTTGCTCTGTATACGAATAATATTATTCACACTACACATAGTAGTCTCAGTAGTTTTAGGTAGTTTTGACTGCTGCTAGGAGAGCTTGACTAGGAAAAGTCTATGAGGAAGGAGGAGACGAAGCAAGATAGGAATTTGAATTCCAGTGAGTGAATTGTCACTTGTCACAGTCTGAAAATAATAGAGCAAATTGTAGTTATACTCAGACTACCAAACCAAGCCGCATAACACCATACACTTTCAAGTTTCATTTTAGTATACTGCCTACGTTCATTTCAGCTTCATGACTGTGGCAGTATTACTAGCATTGCTATATATCAAGGCAAAAGGACAGGCTGGAAAAATAATACAACGTTTAGTCCTTATGTATAAGTAATATAAGCCAAGTTGTACAGTGAATAAGAATTTACTCACACAGAGAGTGACGACGAGTCAAACGAAAGGAGGACTAATATATACTACCTATATACTGTGTCTCACATAAATGTATGTAGATGTATCTAATACCTTATAAATATATCCCTATATACTACTAATACAAGACTTTTCGTTGAGTTGCAAGTTATAGTAAACATTAGTCTATATAAAATATTAGTAGATGACAGCTAGAAATGAATAGTGTAGTCTTGTATAGTTGAGAGAATTTGAATAATTCAATAGAGTGCCTTTGGGAACTCAATTATTATGTTCGCTTTATTTTCAAAGAATTGCAAATAGTGTCTGCTGGTGAAGAACGGCTTGGCTGAGTAACACCACGGAATTTACACGAGAGAAGAAGAAGCTCAGCTCAGTTTGCAAATGATGAGGTGCTGTGTGCTGCTGTTGTGTAATGTTGCTTACTTCTCTGTTGAATATATACAAAGCACAACACTCTCCGTCTCCTCTTCTATACACTCTGTCAACAAAAACTACGTAGAAAATGTCTTCTATATAGACACTAATAATTTTAAACGTAGCAGTGCAGATAGGTGCAGATATAAAGCGACTTTGTGTATAGAAATGACGTTTAGAGAAGCATAGCTGGAATTCAGACTACATTTGTTGTAGAAGTGTAGTGGATGTATGCAAAGTTGAATTTTGATGCTTTTCATTGTCTGTTTAGGCCACAATTTGCTGCAGTAGTCTGTGAAACTCTTAACTTTAGTCTTCGTTTCCTTGAAGGCAGACAGGAGTCTTGTCTTCACTTTGCTAATGTAATCTAATGGGCCATCACATCACTTCGCATCAGAATGCCATGCTACGCTATTTGTATTTTGCTTTTGCTTGCTTTGCCATATAAAAGGAAATAATGGGCAAGTAGCTGGAAGCATACCAAGTGTCAGAGCGGAACATCAAAGTAAAGTGAGCGGAATTCAGAAACTTTGCAATTTTCCACCCAAAATATTCGAACAGGGATGCAGTTGAGTGCGGGGAAAGACTTTCGGTGTATTTCTTCTCCCTTTATCAACACCATCACTCAACATGACTTTGCATCAGTTTATGCTCCGACTGCTAGATACAATTTACAACTCTTTTTATTACGCACTGCTACAACCAACGCTCCGAGCAGCTTTCCAAGCACAACTCCTCCACCAACGCTCCATGTTTTACAATTCTCTTGTATTTTGTATCTCCAGTGTTACAGCGTTTGTTACGTTCCATCATCCAAAACTATAAACTCACACCCGAAAATTTTCACATGCACATCTCTGGGGTAAACTTTATTCAAATGTGAAAAATACATACTAATGTATACAGCAAAACCTTCCAGCACTACCTACCTTTAAAGAGATAGTAGATGTACAGCGTAGAGAACTGTAGAATTCAATGCAAAAACGTATCTAGTAGCCTAAAACCGAAAGTATACCTGTAGATATACCTAAATACATGAATGTGTGTGTAAATACGTATTTTTATTGCAGTTTTCTCCAATCTAGTAAATCCCAGTTTAAAAGTTTACAGTTTCAGGTTTTGTAGAACTTAGTCAAACTTCTTTCATACTAGCTACATGAAACATAGCGCAGTCTACCATCAAATATACTGTCGCATTTTACTTTTATTGAAAAACAAAAAAAGGATCATGCCATGCCAAGTATTTCGTGATTTAAGATCGATTGCTTGATAATTTGACTTATGATTACAGTATTCAGGATTTTGCAAGTATGTAAAGGAAAACATGTATCTCAGAAGTTATCTCTGTCATTTTAGCCAATTTCTACAGTAAAAACAAAAATTGCCCGGTACAGATAGACATTGAAACACATTCAAAATTTTTGCTTGTATGACAAACATTAGTGACTACGATCTGTAAAGTTTTGTATGTTTAAGGAAATGAAGGATTTATTTTATTTATGGTAATCGGAGATTTATTTGAGAAGGTGAAATGAGAAGCTAATAATAATGTGTCAAAGTGGGTTTTGAAACTGCTGTCACAACTTTGTTAGTGGACACAATGTCCCGAGCCGACTTTACTTCTGCTCTGGTGCCCCTGGCCTGAATGGCCTTAATTCTTTATATTTATTATTTCCATTCTATTGAGAATGACTCAAGTGTTAAGTCCTCGTTCACACCATCCATCCACACAACAAAGCCTAATGGCATTCTTCTATTTTCCCTGTAATATTATTACAGTGTAGTGGTGATTGTGTGAGAGTGAGATGCTGTAATTGTAGTTCACTGAATTTAATACCTTGCTCCCTTTTGTCCACGACTCAATCGCTTCCTCTCCCCATCAATGAATTTGTTTCCTACTCTCCAGTTCCTGAAACAACTGCAAATACAAAACCAACAAAATACTATACCTACATAATATTTGTACATTTACACGAAGTTTTAGTACACACACACATACATCAACTTAACTAGGTACCTCTGCAAACCGAATAGGCACTCTATAATACATATTGAGTTTCCTTTAACTTATGAACTACATACAAAATGAACAAGGTGGATGATTCACATGTAAAATGGACGTGCGAGGTGAATTATGGCTTCAGTTTTTATTTTTTCCGTATTTTCTGCATTTAAGTCCAATCTTCATGTTAGGGTCATCCTAAAATTACCTATCATAATTACAGGTAATCGAACCTAATCATACGTGATTAAAAAATAAAAAACAAAAACATCAATTTGTTTATCTGTTTTTTATTGATAGCATATCTTTATTTCTTTATTACTTGTTATACAAGTCCGGATTAATATTTAGAATTTTAGAATTTGTTGGCAGTCTGCGTAAATAAAGTCAAAATAATAAACTGTAAAAATAAAATTACTTCGTTAGGGATATATTAAATATTTGTAAGTTTAGATATTCCATGACAAATGTCTAACACAACGTACACAACGATTCAATTTAGTCATTTTTCATAGCGAAGAATTGTAAATGTGCTTAATCGAGATAATTACAACGATACAATGGTTTGTGCATCGTATGTTAACAAAAATGTTCAGCTTTTGTGTAAAAACGACTGCTGTATTGTTCTTATACTGTATTAGTAGAATGAGCACTTAAAATCATACACAAAGGAACTTAACATTGATAAGTGTCAAGTTGAGTAGGTAAAGTTGGAGTTGGTATGGTTAAACACAATAGTGCAAAATGATTTATTGTTGCAGACATACAATTCTGCTATCTCAACAACAGCATGTATGTGAATGTGTTAGAGAATTAAGCACTCGACTGTCTAAGCATTGTTACCGAAAAGTGGGATTGAAATCGATTTGAATTGTGTGTATGTAGAATTGAACTACCAATAAATAAACTATCGAAGGATTTGGATGCAAGTGAAAAATATTGCTGGTGTATGTAGTTGCAGCGAATTGTCAGAGCAAAAGCAAAGGTATGCAGTCAATAAATAATATAATGTGTGTACACTGCGAGACTATATCCACGTGACGTATATAGAGTTAGTATAAACTAGACCGTATTTATATAGTAAGTACAATGTTATAAAAGTGTATTTGTATCAATGGGAATGATTATATTATTTTGGGAGTTTCGGTGCTAAGGTGCGGGTTTAGGTTAGTTTAGGAGTTCAGTGAGGTGAAGTGAGTCTGTGTTGTATTGTATGAATGGATTTGTAGTACAATAGAAGATAAGTGTAGATAAATATATATAAGATCTGCTCTCGACTCCCTGGTTGGCTGGTGGGTTGCGTTGCTTGGCATGTATGTGACAAAAACGACGCACCCAAGTGTAAGGATTTAATTGAGAGAGCCCCAAGCATTTGCTCTTTCCACTTGACTGCCATTCTATTCAAAGTGAAACAGATTCACTCAGTCTCCAAAGCTAAATTCAACCACAGTTCACTTCACTATCAGCCCAAGCTAAACTTTACTCTCTCTCTCTCTTTTACTTTACACACAACAACGCAAAGAGAGTTTAGCTTGTAGGATACAGAGAGGATTTGTATAGCAAAGTCTACTATGTACTCCGTTGTCTATTTCATGTATTTTCTCAACGACTAAACTACTAAGGGACTCATCCTACCAAATTTGACTTAATCTTTCTCAAATAAAACTTTTACTGCCTCTGACTGACAGAGTGTACGTTCACAGAATTCCATTCTTATTATTACATCTTAACACATTTTTGCACTTTCATGACAGACAATGCCTTTGTATTTATAACCTTAAACTTGGAAATTACATATCGAAATATGTACAAACATTATCCTTTGTATTTATATTTAATACAAATACAAATGATATAATGATGAACGTAATTGGGGAAAGTGAGACTGTATGTAAAACAGTTCATATTTCTCGTCCTCACTGTTACAAATTATATTTCGATATGCGTCATCTTGAACAACAAATTTTTACAAGGTATTATATGACATATGGCAAGGCTACTTTGGCTACACACAATTCTAACACATTTGAAATATAAACTACACTGAAGACGGATGCATCTGCCTGAGATATTGAGATTAAATATTTATTTCGAATTTAAACTCGTTTCACAGCGTATTCTTTAAACTATTTCAGAGTTCATTTATTTCTTTGTATTTGAATTTGTGTAAAATAAATATTTGATCAATTAAGAATTATATAAATACCATCATTATACAGTTTAGCAAATAAGTTTGAAGTTTAAGTACCTTACCCACATATTTGTGATGTTCGGTTAATGTGTAGTTAGGGCTAGTGCATGTGTATTTAGTGGAAAGAAATGAAATGATGACATGTCAGTTTGCGGTGATCGCTTGGTTTGTACATTCTTTGTGATTATGGTCACCGTTAGTGTATGTCAGCTTACTATAAAGGTATTTCGTAGGTCTATAGGCCTATAGGGTACAGCGTAAACGTAATAATATAGTATGAAGCACATAGAGAATTCCAGTACACATAATACAAATGGGACATAGCGAGAGACAACTAGTAATGAGGATGTATTCTGGCTGTTGACTGCGGAGTCAAATAAAGTGTTATGAAAAGAATTTGTTACGTTCAGTAAATTGAGCTTGAATCTGTTCTGACAGCGTGTGTGAGTGTTGTATTGTGTGTCTGTGTATTTATAAGAGGCCATATACTTTGTTCAGGCAGAAAGGTAGCAGAGAGTGTGTGTAAAAGCAGAGCTATGTAGTTGCAGAGCTACACAGTGGATAAAAGCAATGTTAACAATGCAATGACAGGCTATGGCTGTGTAACGTGGTGTATGTAAGGAGCTTGGATGAGAGAAGAGTCGACCCGGTGAGTGTTCAATCAATGACGAGTGGTTTTCTCAAGCTTTTAACTAAATTCCACCTGAACGCCTTCTTTCTAATCGAGCCAAGGAAATCAACTGCCATAAGTCGCCCGCCTGCCGCCGTTTTTGGCCTAAAGGTCCATTTCAGCTTCATTTCCTTCTCTAAAAGTTGTTCTGCTGGCTTTCTATTGTATTCCACGATGTGTGCGCTGAGTCTCCTCCTGTATTTCACACTTTTATACATAACGAAATAAAATACCACGCTGCGACACCACAGGACCGGAATGTGATGTCATGTCACTTATGTCATTATTACATATTGTTATAGGAAAAGAGAGTAAATAAATAATATAAAGTCCTTTCTAAGTGTTCCAGCACACATACCAGTTGAATTCTTACTCATGGGGACTTTAGAACTAGTAATGGTACACGGATACAACGGCAGAAGCAATGTTCAGTGTAAAAGTGTACAAAAATACTCCTACATTGTATTCCCATTATTTTCAAATGGTTTCAAGTGGTGAATTGCTGCTGAGAGAGAGTTTAATGCATTCAGCTCATTGTCACTATGCATAATAATAATGTGAAAACAAATCATGTGGAATAAAACACACAATGAATAGCAAGGGAGGTTGAAATCGAGTCAAAGACTCGTGTGCGTGTGCCTTCTTTCTTTCCACACTACAAACAAAAATCCAACTCATCATTTACTTTAAAATCATAATTAAGTGCACTACTCCTAACACAAAATTTATAAAGCTTGGAATAAAATGTAATTTAAAATGCAGCAAGTCAAAATTTTCAGATCTGGTTTTATTCCTACTAAGGCATTTTGGGTTGAATTGGCTTTCTATGATTTAAGGAGCAAGAAAGTTAAGTTTGAGTGTAATTATGTAATGTACAAGATACAGTAAAAAACAAGTGTGTGTATAGTGTATTTGGAGTGATGCATTATAATTTGTAAGTAAGGATGATTCTTTTTCTGTTTTTTAGTGTACACGGTCGCCTATCGCCTTTTGGTAGTCTGATCCGATTCAATTCATGAGATCCAGATCTGATTTAGTTTCCGGTCACGTTGGATGGAAGAATCGTGAGGGAACTCAGTCAAATATAATATGTGGGAATAAAATACATAAAACATCCCGTGTTTTTTCACAGAATGAATGGAGATTCCATTCCTTATATCGTGTAACGTACGTACGTTATTTTATAACATGATATGATCCATCTAATAATCTTTGTTAAGTAACCTACCTATGAATAAATGCAGCAGAGCGTGAACAGACTTTCTGATCTTATCTTCTTATTTTCAGATAAAAATATTATCCATTTATGAAGCCATAATATCATTCTTTCGGCTTTATTTTTTCTGACCACTGCGACTGCAACTATTACAGCCAGATCATTGTTCTCTTCTTGTCTTCTTATACGCACACACTATTTTCTTCTGTACTATTTTGTCCGTCTGTGTAAAAAATGTGCAATTTGTTGATTCCTTGTGTAGTACTATAACATTATTTTATGTGGGTGCCTACTATGCATTTATACCTGCAAAAGATATGAAACTTTATGAGACTTTATGAAACACAACATCCCGAAGCAGCATTTGTATGACAAAACAGAGTATACACTGTATATACACACCTAAGCTGTACTGTACAACAATAGACAGATTATTATGACTCTTGTATAGCAAATTACGGTTTGCAAACTTTTCTACTACTTCACCGTGACTAAACAATTTTCTGTCGTGTACGGAGTACACAATATGAACTTAATTTTTTCGAAATGTTTTCTCAGAATTTTCTAATCAATTTAGCGAATAATTTATCGTGAACTGCTAAATAATCGAATTTATTCCCTCAAAACAATAGACATTGTAAAATCTTATTTTGCTGCGCATTATGCCACTTAAAGTTGCCTGTGTTTGCTTCACCTACTATATCACACGTTCACACAAAAATTTCTTACTTAATGCATTTTTCTCAGAAAGGGTTGTATAAAAGTCATTTTTGTTACATGTTTCAATGATTTTGAAATAGTTATGTAGGCATCCATTAAATATTTCATTGTAGCTCCATACCTCTGTTCGTAACACACACATCGATGTAATTCGTCTATAAAGATTCATTAATTTCTAAGCATAATTTTTTAAGATAATAAAAATGTCATTTTTGTCATTTACTCAACGTCTACACCAGATATTCTATACAAGAAACTATATTTTTTAATCTGTTATTATATAAGAGTTAGGTTTAGCATAACTGTCCAATTGTTATTTTGAATTGGCAATGTTACAGATAATTTTACATATACTTATGACTATAAGTATGTAATTTAGGTAATAGAAGTAGGTACATATAATAATATGAGACTTCTCATACCTCAAATGTTGTTATCAAAGCGATTTGTTTCTGGAACAATTTCATTATAGATTTGTATTAATTTGTTTCACACCTGTGTGTGTATTACCTCTCTACTGATACCTGTTTATGCATTACTTGTATGATGCAATGTTGTAGTGAGTGTTTAATGAGCATTAAATGCTGTCAAAAAGTCTCGACGAACTAATTTATCGGCAGACCATTTTTTGTTTAATAGTGGGCCGTGCATTGTGCATATAGGCTTGATTGATCTTAATTGGTACATTAGAAACCATCAATTAAGTCTTCATGTGACTGAACGCGTCTCCCAAGCTTCGCCTTGCATACCAATTAGATCACAAATGAGAGCAATGTTTCACCAAATCCTCATATGTAATCCTATGTGTTAAGGGTGTGCTATGATGACTTTAAACCTAATGCTTGTGTAAAACATACTCCTGTATGCTCAATGTACTATACGATGCCTTAAGCCATATTACTCAAATGTCAAATAGCTGTACTTGGAATATTACCAGGTAATACGGATAATATGTGATATGTAATATGTACAAATGAAAATGAAATTCCTTTGGTGCTACAGGTGTAGTTTTTACTACAATCGTTTGAGTCAACATTTTTTATTCATTATTGCTTAAGTAATTATGTTATATGTATGTGTAATACACTTTCATTGACAGCGGGGTCTGATAGTTTCACTAGGTTAGGTATATCAACTACAAACTCATTTACAAACGTGTTTATCTTTTCGTAATTTACAATTTCTCATATTCATTTAATTTGTTTAACTATTCAGTATACCAAATATGGCCAACACATAAACAAAATATTAACCTCTACACACATGCATGTATTTTGTATGCCATACCACAAAGAACTTCTATTATTAACACATTGCTTTCTGTATCAATTTGTTACTGGGCTCTTACATAAATCGATTTGCAGTTTAAGCACTAAATCTTGTTGAATGATTTTTGTCAACATTCTAATAAATCACAAATGAATCACTGGATTTGAAAATCGGTAACTAATTTAATTACTAGAGGTTTGCGGAATTTATATGTATAGTTATTTATTTATCAATCATTTTACTTGCTTCTACTGTTGTGTCCTTTTGGCATTTGCCATGTTCGACGTGATTTCCCTGTATCTGGATGACAGGATCATTAGTGATGCTAAAGACGGATTATGTTGTAACAACGGGTGGTGGTTAGGATTAAATTGGAACTGTTGCCCGTGTGGTCCTTGATTAAATAGATGCTGGGCTCCTAAAAACTCTAGAGGAGGCATCCCACTCTGTTGAGGATGCTGATTTTGGCCCATAACTTGATTATGACTCAAAAGCTCATTAGCAATCGCAAAAGCCGAGTTATTATTACCAATAGGACACATACTATTATTCGTACTACTGGGGGAGCCTCTTCTATCAATGTTATTACCGCCACTGCCATTATTAGCATTACCATTAGAACTACCGGATCGTACGTGCCTGGAATGTCTACTCGGAGAATTCGTGAAAACATCTTCTTCGTCATTGCTCGAATTACCGCCGTCATTCTGCTGACCTGAGCGTTGAAATTGCATGCGGGAATTATTTCCCATTGACGAAGTGACTTCATCATTTTCTAATTCTACGTCATCATTTCCTCCATGGGAATTATGGCGACGCCGACGACACCGAGACGGGGATAATCCCTCATTGCCCTTTTCAATGTCATTGTCTGTGTCTTCAGTAACTTCAATTGGCTCGTCATCGTCATCATCAGAGTCCACGGATTTTTTAAACAGTTTGCTGTTTTTTGATGAACTGTTGACAATTGACGAAGGAGGACTAGAACTGGACAAACTGTTGTTGTCGTTATCATGGTCATGATCATCACTCTTGGAAGAAGGAGAAGTTGCTCGTCCGATAATATTCTTTTCCGGGGCTAAAAGAGACGCTACGTCAAATTGTCTCTTGCGGTTGAGAATTGGATGGTGGTGATGAGGATTCCCAGTAAGTGCATGCAAATGTCCCTGACCGGGAGAATATTTATTGACTCCTACACCACCGCCACTGAGACCGAATAGGGTAGCGGGTAGATCTAAGGGTGAATTAGGGGAATTTCCTGCCAGAGCTACGGGATGCGGAAGGTGTCCTCCGGCATGTGTCATTCCATGGTGAGGATGATGCCACGCAGGAGGAGGCGAAGCTGGAGGAGGACTTGGAGAGTCTTCGTCGTCCACAGCAAGACCCATATGTCTCCTTACTTTACGCTGCGCTTTCCTGCGACGGAAATCCCCTTTCGTGAAATCATCAACATTTGCTGGATGAATAGCCCAGTAGTGACCTGAGGAATTAACAAATTAATACAATGAGAAAAATTATAAAGAAATAATTCACTAACGTCGTAAAAGGAAATTTCTAAAATAAAAATATATTTAACAAATATAATACAGATTTATTTGGATTACATTTGGTCCAGTTAGAAATGTTTTTACCTTTTCCATTTGCAGATCGTCCGGCTTTGATGAAGCAATCGTTAAGAGACAAGTTATGCCGGATAGAATTACGCCAGCCGGGTCCACGTGATCGAAAGTAGGGATAGTTATCAAGAATGTATTGATATATGTCACTCAGAACTAGTTTTTTATCCGGATGGCCTAAAATTGCCATTGCGATGAGACCGATGTAGCTGTGTTGAGGTTTAGGTTCTTCAGGAGGCCTACATAAACCTGCAAGTCGAGGATCAATGCGACAATAAGATCCGTAAAATAAAGGAGCCAACTCTGGACGAAGTCCTGGAGGAATAGGTGGCAAAAATGTTCCCGGAGGACATCGGAGTCTTTCCGCTGCCATGGCATATTGATACAATTGAGTTAAACGGTAATGCTCCAAAGCACTAGCTGGAGAAAGGAGACCCGACATTGGCACTTGCACAGAGTTTTGTTGCACTTGAACCGGAACAATAGCACCACCAGGTATGGCAATCGGTTGTGGAGCTGCACTAGGCCCAAACGGTGGTCGAACCTGGTGCTGTTCGTTTGAGCCAGCAGACATTGTCATGGGGTGAAGTGCAACTGTCACCTCCTTCAGTCTCAAAATACTTTTCTCTAAGTCCCTCTTTTACTTTTCACCGATTGATAGTCTTATGTAAAGTTTTGTCTCACTTAAATGTTTTTAAGAACAAAAAGTGCAAATTCAAGCAGTTTATGTTAAAATATTCAATGAGACACTTCCTTCACTATTTATACACAGAATTGAGTGTAATATCAATGTGTTAGCGATGAAAACACTAAAAACACGATTAATTATGAAAACAAACTGAAGATAAACACGCTTCTTTGTGTGAGACGAACATATTTTAAACAAATTGTATGTACTGGTGAAGTGTTTGATTGTGAGTTTTAGGCGTATTTATAGTTGTGTAGGAAAAACAAAGGGAAAATATGGATGTTTTAGGTTTGCTGCACGGTTTAGATTTGAGTTGCGTGTGTTTGTGCGGAAAGCGTTAGTTGGAAGTGACTGAGATGATTTAGTTTCGGTTGTTACGGGTAAATTGAGTCTGAAATGTTGAATCAGAGCAAAGTAATGTAAAGTAGAGGCAGTGCTGAGTGAGATGAGAAGAGACGGAGCTGTAACGGCAGAGACGGACAGCTACAAAGCTTAAAAAGCTACCTGTGTGTGAGATAAGTGCCTAACTAACTATATGGTTCAGTTGCTGTTGATTCTAGTCGTATCTGTAGTTTGGATAAGGTAAAGTAGTGGTGGTGGTAGTGAGAGTGCTAGAGTAAAGTATGTACATTGTCTGTGTACAGAATGTGATGATGAAACGCCCCAATGTTGTTAAAACAGCTAAGGAATATTTGTGAGCAACATCGAGGGCTGGAGTAGGATAATATTTGGGCTCAACTATTGGTGCTCTGTGTATGTACAATTTGTAAGCTGCCATGGTGGAGGGACGACCAGCCCTGGCAACCCGACGGGCAACCAACCAACCGGTGGGGTACTCTCCGCCTAAACCAGACCAGCAGACACGAGTGCATTACTTTTATCTTAGCTCCAGATCTTTTCCTTACGTAAAGTAAAACCTAACAATTCCAACAGCTTTCTTTATCTCACCAATCTTATATACGTCTCTCAATCACAAGCTCACTTCTTCAGCTGGACTCTTCTGGACCATAAAACACAACACGTTCAGTCAATCTACTTTTCTCAACCACAAATCTTGCATGTTTCTTTTGTCTCGTGTAAAGACTCCGTTATTTGTGGGAAGGCAAAATAGAAAAATGCGATTGTTGCGAACTTATTTGCTATTAGATATGGTATGCTTTTTATGGTTTGTATGTATAAACAAATCATACATTCATGTAATTAAAATAGAATTCTAAGACAAAACACTTTCATTTTTTATGCACAGACAAATGAGAAATTGGCGAGTTTAATTAATTTGTTTGTCTAAAAATTATACATGTATCAATTTACATTAATAGTAGCATGCTTTGTCTCAAATAATGGGCTTTATATAGTCCAATAATACTTTTACGACTTTTTCGTTTTCTCCCAACTTACTTAACACATAAAACAGAAGGCTAATCTATTTGCATTACCCATGTACTTAATAACAGGGCAGAAAATAAAGGTTTATTATAATGTAACCTTTTTTGTTACAGTTCAATTATTTATAAAGCTACTAAGATTGTTTGATTTTTATTACGCAAATGCAGTAGTGTTACAAGAATGGGACCTGCTTTCACACATAAGAATGGGACACAGTACTCATAAAATTCTGTTTGCCATAATTATTTTATTGTTGCACTAATGAGAAAACACAATAGAATAATGTATATTTTTAATTTTGATTTGACATTCAGACAAAATAATATTGTAATAATTCTGCACAATAATAAGTACTAAAAATATGACTGTACAATATAACTGTAACATTTTAACTCGTATTAGTTTCTTCGGTACATGTTATGTAGTACACATTATGCCTTACTATAGAAAGAATCTTAACAAATCTCACTTTCTACATATTTTCTCATTTTAGGAAACTATTCATTGAGAATTGTTGTGAAGACTAGGTTGGCTAACATTGTAGTAGTAATTACAGTCATTGATGAAATTTGAATGAACTTCATTGACAACTGGAGTATTATTTGACACAAGTAAATATTTTGACATGTTCCATTCAAAGCAGATTAAAAGGATTAAATTAGAATGGACGCTAACGGACTTTACATGAATAGGTGTGTAGTTAGTGTGTACAAGGAACGTGGATTGCATGAATGAACAAAATTCTTTGTAAGCGTGTAAATTTGAGGCGTTTATTTACTCTACTGTACCAAATACAGATATGAAAGTGACAAGAGTAAACAACACACTACTAATCGTTTCTACTATGTGGTTCAAATAGTATTAATATACTTTAAGCACCTACTGATACATTATATAAAGCATAATATTCCATATAAAGTACATACTACTATACAGTATGTACAATTTGGTTAGGAAATCAAGATTGAGTTGTGTGATACGCTGTTGTAACCTTTAGTGGAGCAGTTAAGTGTGGATAAATGAAAGGGTTAGGAAAATTGGAGAGGAAAGGAGAGCATATGGTGAAAGAAACTGATTGTGTTTGTACAGAACACATTTGTGCAAATACAAAATTGTTATTGATGTAAATATTCATAATAGTCACATACACTTCCTAACCCAACTGAATGTACATACTTGCTTATAAATACACACATTCAGTTGTATCCTAGAAAATACAGAAAGGATTCGTAGTAGTAATTATATTGAGATTCTCTATTAAAGTGTTTGTTGTTGCTATTTCTTCATGTAGTGAGAAATACGAGCCACTACAGCACATTCGTGAAAGAAGAGTGAACAGCTTGCAGTTTGAGACAAGTAAAATGCTTTGGATCAGTAAATACAAATTCTTAATAGGCATTCCCTTTATTTATGTACATTGCCTTACAATGCCATAATGGGTTGTGTTCTGTATATTGTCAGTGTGAAAGGTGTTGCCCTTTGTGCACATAAGTGCATTGAATCAGTAAACTATCCATTCATCTCACAATAATCAGAACAAAAGCTGAAGCAAAATACTACCATCGTATTTTTGAACAGTTTAATAAATATACGCACACAGAGGCGATTCAATATTCCAACTATTTATTTAACCAAGGCAGATTCACTTTCAAAAAGAGCACCTTTGATTTACCAACATTACTTTTACAATGTTGCATCCTTTCAGTCCACATATCAATTTAGACTCGTATTTACACACATTATATATCTGGTTCAAAAACTAGTTAGTATAAATACACGTACAAATCACAGAGCAGTGTTTTCGTAGCCGTTCATCTTCTCTCTTGTCAAAATACGTCACTAAACTGAATGATTGACCGTATAATAAGAGTAGTACTATGTAATATAAAGCCTTGTATAATAAGCAAGCATTTTGTGGAACGATTAAACGCTAATAGCCGATTCTCATGGTGTGTTTAGATACAGTAGGCGATAATAGTTAGATGTAGTGAACATACCGCGTTCTGTTTTGACAACAAAAGTGTCCGAGAACAAAAGGAGTGAGAGACCTCCTGCTTTTCAGCGTTGATGACGAGGAGATTTACGATATAGAACCCGAGAGTTTATTTAGGCAAGGCTAAAGGTCTCACTCTATGAATCTTACACTATATTATACGCACACAATACACTTTATATACACATTGAAGCCCACTAGCATTGTGTACACACTGTGTGATGAGAATGTGACCCTTAATTCTTGTCGCAACACTCAATGTGAGTAAACAGACTAATACAATCTCAAGTGTTTCCTTACTCTTAATACTATCTTGGCATCTGAAGCTTACACTGCAGAAAATATTTGTTTAGCTCAGGTATTCCACATTTTTTAAGAACTTCCAAAAATAGGACAAAAATCCTATCCAAATTATAATAACCTTAATGCATCTGACAACAAATTTAATAATATGTTGACTGAATTTGCTCCTATTAGAATTAAATTCATCCAATAAAAATAACCCTACAGTGAACTATGTACAGATCAATGGTTCACAATTAATTTTGTTAATAGGTATAATACAGTAGGTATTATATGGCATTACACAAAATCATACTGCTGAAATTCTTTATGCTATGGATAAATGTGTGTACATTTTCAAACTATTACTTATAATTCATAATGACATTTAGTTTACAAAGACAAGTGTACATAAAGATTCGTGGGCAACACTAATCGCTTCAGCAAATAAAATCCGAATGAGGGTGAGTAGCTGGAAAAGAAAGCAATGACATTACATGAGATAACAAGGGCAGAGATCAGTTTTATCGTCTTCACCCCGACCCAGACTAATTTCGTGCGAGGAAACTAGTGCAAGCGTATGCACAGTACTTAATAAAATGTGCATACGCCTATAGAATATTGTGGGATTTGTTTGTATGATTTATACTTTCATATAAATATATGCGATCTGTATAACTACCTTGTAACTTACAATGCAGTTCAAGTTTTTACAATACAACATATCTTTATTCATGAAAATTAAAGCTTCGTAAGTTGTAAGTCCTCTTGTATAGTATTTTAGCCCGGTCCGGACCAAAATACCAAAAATAAGTTAGGAAAGCATTTGTTTACATTAGCCATGAATGCTAACCACTTTTTTAGCAGATTATATCGAAAGGTTCAAGTCTGTGTCACAATAATGATAATACTGATGTAAAGCGGAGCCCAATGTTACACAAAGCATGAATAAAATGTCTTTCACACGTCTCATTCAAAGGCGTGTCGTGTGTCTCCACGTTGAATAAGTATTGTAGCCAGCTCTAGCTTCACTTCCAATTCACTGAGTATATCCTTTACACTAAAAAGTCTTTTAACGATTAATATTTACACTATGTGTGCATGACCCTTTGTAAGTGACCTAATTTTTCCTGTTCTAGAAAAGCTCTTCACGATTTTTCCTAAAAAAGGAAATGCGTGCGTCAACTCAACAATTTTTGGATTTAGATAAAAATACAAAATGAAGGCGTGACGGGCATCAGTCTGCTTTTTCACACTTTAACCTCCCAACAATGTACAAAAAATACCGTGGTAAACCTTAATCGTTTCTCCAAAGCCTAGAATTAGTCGATCTATGAAGATATTTCATTCTAATCATATAGAATCTCCACTGAATGTCTATTTTTAAATGTAAAAGGTAAATTTCTACAGGAGAGGGTCAAGAAAATATTTTTACACTGTTAACACAGCAGCTGCTGCAAGAAATCTTTTGTGGATCTTGAATCTTTAACTGTTTTCATCAGTTTAGTATCTTATAGCAATCACGTGCACGTATATGTAAAATATTCTTCGAACGAACACAATTGCCAAGATAAATAGTAGATACTTGTACAGATAACAATTCGGTGGATGGACTGCGTGAAGAAATTGGAGCTGATTTGAATAGAAGGAACTATTATGTGGATATTGTATTAATAAGTGAATTATAATGACATGTGATGTGAGTTAAAGGAGATGAAGATGAGTGATGAGATAGTGTCATGAATAGTCAACATTCAGCATAACAATGAGCTGTGGGAATGATTGTTAATAACATTACAAAGCAAAGAGCATCTTTTCTGCTTACTGGTAAAAGTCTATTCAAATGATACACATATACAAATATATATACATAGCAGTTCGTAATATGATTGTACCTGTATAACTTCTGTTTATATTATTCTCGTATAAGTCCTCCTCCTTCCTGCAGTTTATCCATAACACATACACAAGGTAATCCACAGAGTGCTGCTTTAATGGTAAAGTTATTCATGGGTACTTGAAGTTGAGATTTTCATCCCCTTGTAATTCTTTCTTTTGTATGCCTTAAGTAGTCTTCTGGTGTACAGTTGCAGTGTTGTGTTGATGGGAGTTGACAGGCCAGGACACCTGAGGAGGGTGTCATGTCAACTTTTCTCTCTTCTCTGTGTACACACAAAGGAAAGCATACTTCTACAACTAAAGCAGGAAGGAGAGAAATTAGTCTTGTAATGCAATGTATTTCTCAACAGTTTATTCTATATCAATATTACACTAAAGATCTTTATTGGTATAACTAAATATTATTAGTACTGCTATTTACTTCTATATAATGTATTAGAATAAATAAATAAAGAAAGCCCAGAGATTTTGTGTGTAAGATGGGAGTATTAGTGGTGGGAGCGAAGGAATGGTGTTGTAGTAATATTATAATGTTATTGTATGTGTGTATAATACACAGGAATAAGTTTTGACAAGCTAAGCCAATCAACAAAGCAGAAACACCATAGAAGAAAATAAAGCAAGCCAAGCTAAGCCTTGCAAGCCCGTCAGCTTAATAAGGTAGATATATGCTTCACACTTGTCAGGACTCTTGAGAGTTCTTCATTTTCATGCTTATTCTCTTGTTGTGTGTAAATGGTCTACAGACAGAGAAAAGTAACTCTGAGGGATTAATGCAGCTAATACAAACCTCATCTTTTGTTCCCCAACACCATAATCCACTTTTCAACAGAAAATCGACCATTAAAGTCATTTGAAATACGAATACCACTAATACAAGCTTTCAATGTATTATTATGCTAAACCAACATCAACGTAATGCGGATGTAAATATCGTGGTGTATGGGAACCACAGAACACTACAGGCATTATTTAACGGGTAAAAATTATATTTTACTCTTTTAACAGTGCAAAAAAACGACCCACCTAAATGAACATATTGTATGTAATAATCATTTGGATATTATTTTACAAGAACGGTGCATAGAACATGAAAAAGTAAAAGTGTGTTTGATGTAGCTGGAATAGCAATGGGAAGGAGCGGAAGGAGCAATGTATTTATTAGTACACTTTGGATTTGGGAGATAATCCTATTGATTGGGAGATAATCCTATTGATCTCGTTGAAAATATTTACATACATTAGGATTTAAAATTGAAAACTTGAAAGTGTGTATAGGTTGAGTTGAGACATCCTTTCATTAGTCAACTCCCACAGGAAATAAGGAAAGTATGTTCTGCCCAACAATAAGTCTGCTGTAGAAGGACGGAATTGAAAATAAGCCAATTTATGTTTACGAGAGTCTCAAGTTCGTACACCAAATCCTGTTCAGAGGAAGGGCTTAAAAGTTTAGCTTATTTGCTGCGTTAGGCGATGTGATGTGATCCTGATTCTCGAATTGAATATCATCATTCAATAAACTGTTTACATGTTCCAATATTTCTACTTACAATAACGCACTCTGTGGTAGTATGCTTCCTATATCAATAAAATTCAACCCAATTTTGGTATATATTAACTGTACACCAGTATGCACATGATATTCTACACTGTGAACTTACCATTGTTGGCTTTAACACATTTCATTTCATTATTAACCCTGTAGGTGCATATTGTGCCGTAGTAAGTATAACGCGGGTATTATTTATAACCATGAGGGTAATTTGCAGAACAAAATGATGAGGGTGAATTTGTCGAATGTGTTTATGGTACCCTTTCATGTATTACAGGCTCATATGGATGCAAATCTAATAATATCATATGTTGTCTCGTATGACTTAAGGTTGCCTATGTAGTTTATGCTTCATAGGGCATCAAGTAGTGCCTGATTGTGAGTTTACCCTTGGTGATTGCTGGTGGGTGCGTGAATGACAAGTTGTCATGCTAAACACTACCGAATTTGTAAATGCGTAGAGAATTTGTTGCAAATACGAAAATCGTTCTGTCACATTTCGTTTGGGTTTGAAGGATACCCCACCATAGCAATGAAAAGATAAAATTAGCTGGAACTAGTACGCAACGTGGATAATTCATCTTTTAACATCTCATCACTCCCACTACATCTGTGACCCTTTGAATCGCTATGATCTTGATATACAGATACATATCTGTACTTTATCATTCAATGAACTTAGAACGGTATATTGAATATGGCTAATAATGATTTTAAAAAATTCTATAAACTTGTATACATACGTATACTACATAAATACCACTATAATTTCCTTATTAACGAGTAAATCTGATATGAATGTTTTCTATTGTTCATTCCTTCCGTTTGTGATGCTAACAAGATAACAGGGTAGTCCTGATCGGAAATAATTAGCTTTGTGTTACTGATGCTCCCTTTCTAAATAAATCCGAAAAGTGAATACAACACTAGAAGGTAAATACTACATACATACTTAAAATTATAAATCGTATTTACTCAAAATACATTGATGTATACATTGATTAAGGAAAAAATATCCACAGAAAAGTGTTACACGATACATGAACTAATATAGAAAGATTAAGAAATCATTATATATTCTTAAAACAGATTTTATAGAATAAGTACATAATATTAGTAGCAGGGCATACAATATTTAGTCTTCATACTAATTTTATTGCTTACTTAATTTTTGTAGGTTTTTTGTACATTTTCACTTCTAAATAGTGTAATATTAATTGATTAGAAGATTAGGTAGATTATGAAAAAATTAGCGTAAGTGTATGGTACAGATTGTATATAAGTTTCCTGATCCATAAGAAATACTTTACAATAAGCACGAGTGCATTATAATGAACATTACTAATAGTGGGGTATTATTATCTACATTCTGTTAAGTTAATAACGTAATAACAGTTACACATTTTATAAAATAACCACATCGTGAATGGGATAGTAAAATGTGAGGAAAGTGTATGTCTAATTGAGTCCAGTGATAGTATACGTGTAGTATGTATAAATGTTTGAATGAAAAAGAGTCCACTTGTAATGGCAATCACAATACAATCACCGGTTAAGTCAATCGACTGTATTTATTTAATTATTTCCGTTTTATTCGTCATGCTTCTTCATTATTTCTCCATTGAAACTGTCAAATCTGCTTTCTGAATGCAGAACGAGCTTCGATGGATTTGATGAATGAATTTCATCCTTGCATTCACTCTGTTGGCAGATAGTTTATCCCTAATAGTCATAGCACTATTAACATTCAGCATGTTTAAATACATGATCTATTTGGTTTGTGATTCTTAGTCAACAGAGCCTTTCAATTATACCAACGTCCACATAAAACCATCAGATCAGTTTTATACGTTGTGCTATCATGCATTCAATCGCGTGTTCCGGGAAGATGCCCTGTGCTACAGCTTCTACGGACATGTCATATTATCGCTAATTTTATTTCATAGTGTACATACAACTATTATTATCCTCTTTGCAACTTTATTCATTACAGATTGAAACTTTTCCCATGGCTCTACTCTATTAGTTTACTCGAGTGAAAGAAACGAATCATTTACTGTCTCTTTCACATAGTTTTAGTTAAACTAAAATACTTGAGACTGTCAGAATATTATAATATACTATATGTATAATACAAAATTCAGTTTTATAGGCCGAAGAAAATTACGTTTATTTTATTCAATTTCTGATGCACAGCAAATTCTCTAGAGAAGTATCTAATAGCTTCTATATATGAATCTGTTACACCAGAGCTGTATGTTGAAACACTTACGTTACCCAAGGTTAATAAAATGATAGACAATGATACAGAATACAGACGAACTTTACCTACAAAATGATAATAAAATTAATAAGAATAGCTTCTGTATATTATAAGTACGAGAGTGGAATATTGCATTGAAATATTAAAAATGAGTCAAGGAAGGGAAATCCGTTTACCTTGTGGCTGAAGAAATTGCTGTATTATTCCGTTCGCATTATAAGCAAGTGCTTCTTACAAACCACAAAGGAATACTGACAAAAATACTTTTGCGATCAACTAACTTACGATTAAATTGACATTTTTACCATGATTGAATTTTTCTGCTAAAAGAAAAGAAAAATTGCTGAAAATATAAGAGAGTGTAAGCCTCAAGTTGGAAGCGAGAAGCCTGTGAATAGAAGTTGGGGCTTCGGAACATTTGTACTAAAATATTAGGAAGATAGAGAAAATCATAGGATAAAGTTTGGAGAGATTATTTTGCAATAGAAAAACTAATATTTAGAACTCAATTAAATTTGTGCCGAGCAAAGAGATGAGTTGCAAAGCAAAGACTTCCTCTAATCCCACCATCAACTTCATATTAAACACAGACATAATAATATCTCAACTCACCCGCCTATTCTAGGACCACGCTATCAAATCATACCACATCACTTTTGTAACATCGAAGAAGAATATTATTTCCAAAGTAGCATCTCTTTAAATGCAGGGAAGAAACCTTGAGCACACACACACACACGTGTGTGTACAATTCTTATACCGACACCATTACACACAGAGAGCCTGGGAATGCCCGTATCTTTCGGTGGTTGTATAAAGTTTGATAAAGTATTATGTACACGAACACAAGTACGGCATTGTAGTTGGGTGTGTGTATGAGCAACGTTATGATTAATTTGTGGCCGTAAGCGGATTTAGCAACCATTGAAGCCAAAGCCTTTGGGAAATACTCCGGGGGTTTCCTTTTCCTTTGCTTTCTATTCAGTCTTAACATATTTTCGTTGTGGAAGTTTCCCATTTATACAATCATGCTCTAACATCTAATGTGCCCACTGTGTACACTCTATGTGTGTGCAACAGCGATCTCACAACAAAATAACATGCAACTGCGTATTCTCTACTTTTATCATTTAGACGTAACATATATCCCACACAGTCTTCTTTCGGCATGCTTATACGCTTTCTCGTTTCGGTGATTATTGCCACAGAGAATGATACGACGTCAACAGACAGACACAGATACACTCGGTTTGGTTTCGTTTGGTTAGTTGCTAACCTACTAGAAAAGTAACATTATTGCGTGCTGGCTAATATAAAATACACAATACAGATACACACTGTACATTCACATAATATAACTTATGGTTGTATCATATACTTTGGTTGCACTGAAACAGGTCTTGGAGTTTTGGACGAGGAATAATCTACTATGCCTATAATATATAGTAGTTATACTTTATGTTATTATTACTTTACTTCTGGTTGGGTTTATAAAGATACTATTACTGTCAATTATGTGAGGAAGCATTTCATGTGAGAGTAGTCGGGAGATGAAATCAGTTGGAAATAGTTTTGCAAAATCTTTTGACGTATTTGCTAAGTATCTTCCTGTTATGGAGTCGCATCCGTATGTTGCTTTAGAATTATGTTTCATATTGTTGCTTTCACAGTTGCGTAACTTGCAGTTGCTATTTTCTGTAAAGAGGCAAGGCCAGAGAGAGAGAGAGATCGACGGAGTTGCTTTTGCTTTGGTTGACTCGATTTGGACAAGGGAGAAAGGAGGAAGAAGGAAACCTTGGTCCAACTTAATCTTCTTGTCCCTTTTTGATTTAGTGTCAAAATTCTGTTGTAAGTAGTATGTACTGTGTATTTACAAAAGGAAGGGTACCATTTGTGTAATGGTAGATAGTAAATACGTCTGTGCTTGTTTTTTGCTCTTTTTATGTATTTTCAAGCAGTAGTACTGTAAAGAAAAGAAATTTGTATTGATTTAAACCGAGTAGTCTGGAATTGAAAAGAAAGGTTTGAAAAGAGTCAGGAGAACTGATTCAATATCAAGTTTTAAATGTAGACAGCGTATGTAAAATCAACTTTTGATGTTTCAGCATTCAGAGGAGAGCTTTGATTGAATTACTGCGTAGATTTGACAGAGTGGGACAGACTAGGCTCAGCAACCTGGCATTCTCCAGTTGGGACTTGACGACATCACAGAGTGCCTTCCAAAGCCTCTCTATGTATTTTCTTGGTTTATCTACGTGACTTAAATAAGAGCCGATTCAGATTTATAAAGATGGAAGCAGCAAGCAACTGAAAGCCGATTTGATTTACAAACTGAAACGACTCACTCGCTTCAATTTCACACTTACATGCATGGAATTCTAACTTCATGCTGTAGCAATCAAATAGGCAAGTGTCAAAATGCTAATCACAACGAATGAAATAATAATAAACCATTTCTAACGGTGGGATAAAGTATCGTAAGGGTGTTGCAAACTTTGACACGATAGCTGGTCATTATTGTAAAAATCATTTAATTACTGTACTATTTTTCTACATTTTTGTGTCTGTTACAAAAGTATGTTACAGTTATAAATAAGGATGTCCTGGTTATGATTGTAACAATATTACGATTTGATAACATCTACTTACATAATACATTTTGCCCTATATATATGTTAACACAGTATCCGCATTCTAAAATATTATCCCCATGCTTGAAAAAGTTGCACACACAATAATATTTGAAGCATTGAAGCACACTTAAAAAGATTGGTAAGCTACCTGTCAAAATAGAAAGTAGCATATATTTATTAGTTTCAGCTTTAGGACAATAGGCAGTAAGTTCAAAATTTATTCTGAACATTTGTGACACGTAAAACTTTAAAAATATATTTGTTTCACAGCATTTTTTACACTTTCGCATGAGTACTATAGTATAAAGGGTCATCAGTTATCTGTTTTAATAGAATTACAATAAAATAGTTTGCATTTGCGTTTTCTCAAGTGGCAATTATATTAAATTAATGATTTCAACATTCTTCTTCTCACTACTTTCATTTCAATTGATTTGATTTAGTAAATATACAAACGAGTGTGGATTATCATAAAATATCGCTAGAGATTAGATTGGTTTACCGACATCATTTTGCACACGATCTTGTTACATTTTTAAAATATTGAGATGCAAAGAGTTTTCTATTATTTTTTTATTACGTTTTCTATATTACGTTTTCTATTATTTTAATCATGTGTATTTAATTCTTCTCACGGATGCTTCGTATAATTTTATGCTTTATTGCGGAATTGTATCTGATGAATATCTTTGTTACTGACGGAAATTTGAGTAGGACGCATAGGAGTGGTGAATTTGTAGTGATCTGTGGCAATAAATGTTGAATGTTCTTTTTAGAAAACTTTGTGTAAAAAGACTTGTGTAAAGTGAATAGGGAAGGAGAAGTGCATTGGGGATAGTTGAGTTTTGCTCGTAACATCAACTTAAAAAGAGGTCAAGTGAAAGTAATGAGATTGCAATTGGAATCAAACACAGAGATCTAAGGAAAGTAAAGAAAAGAGTGTAGTGTAAGAGGCAAGACAACGAAATCAAGTTTGTAAAATGGTAGGAGCTCGTAGCCAACCAAACAGAGTGAAAGCGATCGTGCTACCTTATTTGTAAACTAGGAGGACGTGAGCGGAGAGCTGAGAGTCCACCCGGCTACCATGTAAACTTCAACAAAAGCCAAAAAGAAACCTGCTGTATTCAACAACAGTCCAGAAACAGAAACAACAGTCATGTACATAAAAGTCCAAACTAGAAATACCCAACGAATCGTCTCTCCGCGGATTCACGTTCTCGCTTTCAATATAAAAACTTCTATAAGGTTACATCATTAGATACTTTACTCGCCCACACACCCAAGTAAATAGATGTATAGCAAATAGACACAGATCCGATATCGTAAACAATAAATACTTCTCTATAGACAATGTTGCGCTGTAAATACTAAAAGCGTTCCCTCATGTACACTGGTAGTGTCAGTAACTTGGTTCATGTCATAACATAGTGACAAACAAATACATATACACTTTTTGCACTACTAGAAAAGATATTCAAGAGCTTACACACAAAACAATAGAAATAATAACACTGTTAATTGTATCTGAAGACAATTTTGTAATTCTAAGAAGGAAACCCGTTAATTTCTTGCTAAAAGTAATTTTGACGGGAGAATGACGAAGGAATTAAGAAAGCGGAGATGTAAGGATCTGGTCAGAGCGGTTTTGTGGAAATTGTTGGTAAAGTATATTTATGTATTATATACAAAGAGACAGAGAGTTGAGGAGTGTATTATTTGGCTTGGTTTGGTTTAACTTGTCTCCCGATCTGCCGGTATGGTGGTGGTGGATGGCATTCAACATGGAATACAAGTTCTCTCATCACATTTCATGAAAGGACCAAATCACGTTGGCAAGCATCACCAAATTCTTAAGAAATCCAGGAGGAAAAGTACATCCGTGTATTAGGACAAGACTACTCAAAGCACAAGCCGAAAGAAAACTTTTGTCGTCTCTGGGGATCCGCCATGAAACTCTTTTCTACTTGTAAACAACCATCGGAGGATACATTTCTTTTCGCTCGTCGCATTTCACGCAACGCAATTTCTCTCACTCCCATTCATTTTCTTCTTTTTCCAATTCTTTCCCTTGCCATCATCATCTCACTCCCAGGAATCCTTACATTCTACAATGCTTTCCCAACCATCATTATAATTCCACCATATAGCCGCACTAACACTAAGCTATCTATCTCTAAAAGCATTGTCATATATAATATACTATAATACAACAGACACAAAGTCTGAAGGAATATACAGGCACACCTATTATAAATATATTAGTTAAACTTTACAGTATTAATTCGTAATAGGGTGTAACGTTCTGTAAAGCGCAGACTGACTATTATTCTGTGTAGTATGGGATGTGTCGACATCTTTATTATAAATGCAAGTATGTTAGCTAGTAATATGTAAACTGTTTTTATTGTATAAGTCATAATTTATTTTGTTTTTCTGGTTGAGATCTTTTTCAATTTCATGGTCTTGGATGAAACATCATCGATTTATAGCAGTGCAACTGTCAGTTTTTAAGTAGTGGATTTATTTATATTTAACAATATCGTTACACACAGGTAGATTTGTATACTGGATAATTCTCTGACAACCTTTTGTTAAAATCTAAGAGCAAAGTAAATAGTAAATCCAATCCATATAGATCCGTTAAAAAGGTTTGCGTTTCATTCAAACTAAAAAATCTTTGTATTCTTGTCATGAAGGTTTCCTGAGCCTGAGACGGTGAAACCCGAGATATACTTCGTTACATGCTTAGAGTCATCTACAGTTCAAAAACTGGTTTTGTTAAGCATCCCTTTTGCTAACGTGAAAACATTTCCAGTTAGTTGGCTGTATGTAGGAAGGTGGCATGTGCTATGTCCCGGAAAACGATCTTCCTTCTGTGTATATGACGTGCAAAGTCTCGCCTTCCATTCTTGTCATCTGTTTCGACCGAGATGCGGTGATGCGGATGTGAGCATGATGAATAATTGACTTTGTAGAAATCTTATATAAACGATTTAGAGAATATAATCTATTTTTTATTTCAACAAGAATTTTACAGAGAACGAAAAGTTATTTAGCTTAACGAATTAAACGAAACAAATTTCTTCACTTGTTCTCTTGCAAGTCTTTGTATTTCCATTTTAGAGTGAAATTAAAAAACAATAATTTTACACGTAATACAGATACATCCTAAAGAATAATTCACTAATCATAATCATGGAAGATTTCAAGAGAGAATGAATATAAATGTTGAAAAATATTTTGTACACAACTCGAGTGATTGCCTTTTCTGACAGATCTATCTAGTTCACATAAAACAATGTTGTACACCTCATGCAGTTTAGAGCAATAGCATCAAGCCACATTGTTCCCAACAATTATCTGCTTAAACTAATATTAACAAAAATAATATACAGATAAAAAACAATTGAAAGTTGTACTATTAAAAATTAACGAAATTATATTTATATGGTTATATTCCTGTATGAAATTACATTATGCCTTGCCGCTGTAAAAATAAAAACGCGACGAAATGAGTTTATTAATCAAATCACCAAACTAGAGTTTATTAAAGTAAACGCAACCCCTGCACATAAAAAATCAAGTGATGATTTGCTGAATATATTTAACAAAGAAAAATGATCAAAATCAAATGAATAAAAAGAAGTTGCGAGTATCCGCAACTGTACATTTAATCTCTTACTGTGACGATGGCATTATAAGGCAATGGAGAGTTTGAAAACCCTGGAGTGATATCTGTCGTTGGAACAGGCTCCGATGTGTCCATTTCAAAAACAAATTTTTGATGCATGCCAACAAAAAAGATGAACATCGTAACTCGAGCAAGCTGTTCACCCACGCAATTACGTTTACCTGTGTAGTGTGTGTATAACATTTACATTAATTATTACTGTTTTATGTATTCTCTGCAACATCTATATGCTAGACTGGTTAAAATGTATTCAATGAATCAAATCATGTTTAAGCAGTACCTGCAGAGAAAACTATTAGTTTGTCCGCATTTGTAACCTTTCCATTGCTATCCAAGAATCTTTCGGGGTTAAACTTAAAAGGATCTTCCCAAACTGTTTCGTCGAAATTCGCACTATAGAAGTTTACTATTACACTGGTGTCCTACACAAAGGGTAAAGTGGTACAAGGAATTATTACAATTTTCTAAATTTTCTTGATTATAAATTCGAATTCAGGTCAAGCACATTTTACCTTTGGAATCTTATGTTTCCCGTAAGTGCCATCTTGGTGCATTTTCCTGGGTATTACTGAAACAACGTTACATGCTCGAAGAACTTCCAACATAGTAGCTTCAGTGTAAGGTAATCTACATACAAATTGAAACTCAAACAAAATTTTATGTGCTTCATGACATCCTAAATCTCTTAACGTAGTCTACGTGTATTTTAAACTGACACTGTGATTATGTGATAGTTGTGTAATTTTTATTGCAAATGGGAACCTTTCTTTGTCTTCTAAATTTGGAAGTCTCTCTCTTCCAATTACTTCATCAATTTCGTTTCGAACTTTCTTATGAATTTCAGGATTCAATATCATGAATAGCACTCCAAAATTAAGAGCATTTGCAGAAGTTTCCGAGCCTCCAATGAAGAAGTCATACAAAACCGTGATTAAGCATTCCTCTAAATGTAAAAACATACAATAATATTACCAATCAATTTTCCCTGTGTATACTAAATGTATAGATGTAAAGTAGATGTTCATTCTTTAAGAACCTGTGAATTTAGTTTCAGGGTCGTTTTTACACTCGTCTATTTTCTTCAGAAATATTTCAATGAAATTCTGTGGGTCGCTTTTATACGTACCAGCTTTTTTATATTCATTCACAAATCCCTAAGAAAATAAAGGCCAATATATTACAAACTGAAAGTAATTTATTGATATAAAGCTACGAAGAAATAAAATTAGAAAATACCAGCAAGAACTCTTGTACTTCAAGATTGATTTTGTGAGTTCTATCAAATCCAACAAGTTTTGGTGCGATCTTAGCTAAGAAAGGATATGCACTTATCAAACCCGCTCCAACAGACCCTGATTTCATAAAATCGTCTATAAAGTTGATCAATTTGAGTAAATTGTGATCATCGTGTGGAAAGCGGTAGCCAGTGACCATTGACCATGCAGCATTTAAAACAGACGGATTAAAAATTTCCTTCATGAGAATTTTTCCTTTGTTTTCCCTGGCTCGTTTGCTAAATCTATCGCTGAATTCTTCAAATTCTTCCTTCATAAGAGACTCCATACTGGATTTCACACCAAACCCAAAATCTTTTAAACATCGAACTGTAAATCGTCTCGTTTCCTTCCAGTTTTCAACATTGCTATGTATTAAACCTAAATATTATCGAAAAATGATTTCCGAATTATTTCTAATTTCTATTTACTAAAAGAATAATAATTCGAAATGAGTATGTTTGAGAATAATTGCAATGTATACCAATGGGTTTATTATAACTTCGATCCAACATGAAACATTCGTCCATCCTTGATAACCAATCCTCGGATTTCGTGATTTCTTTTATTGCTTTATACCCATTCACGGCAACTGAAAATTTTCAACAGAGACAATTTCTGTATTTTCCCAAGAGTGGCTCTTTCTGTCATAAAAATATTTTATATTTTTGTAGATGTGCTGCATCTTTACCTGCGTTGACTACCCCTAATTTTATGAAGAAGACATCTCCATAGACTTTAGAGAGAGCAGTTAGTGAAATATGAGGATGTTTTGAATTAATCATTGCAACTTGAATCAAACTGCCAAGCAAGGGAAAACGGAACGGGCCTATAAAATATGCACGGTAAATGACACTTATTATAGACATAATAGTAAAACACCAGAACTGACCGTCATTTCATCTGTAATGTTGAAATGTATAAAAATGTACATGCGAATAAATAATAACCTGGGGGTAACATGGTCCACAAATCGTATAGTTTTTGCCCAGTCCAATATAAAATGCACAAAATCACGGCGTATCCCAACAACTGAGGCAAATCCATGATTATTTTCCACTCTGAGTCTTTCTACCAGTAAGGGCTATTAATTTCAAGATACTGAAATTTAATTAACTCTACACTTAGAAATTAAATTGGTTAAGACTCCGAGTAAAAACGATTGGAAGAGCTACATCAGTACAGATACCAGCTTTGAAGAAGTAAATATATCACTTCCAAAACTCACTTAATATGTTGAATAAACAGTTCAGTTAGTTGGATGTGTAACCCTCTATGACTTCTCACAATCATCTACGGCAGTTGAATTCAATTCATTCATATAAATACATTATTAGATGCAGATAAGAATGCATTTTTAATGTCATTTGCATAACTACTGCATTGGTCTTTTACTTACATAGCTCACTGTGTACATAATATTTGTTCAATCACACACGTGTGAACTTATGTCTATACAAGTTTTGCACTCGAATGGGTTACGAATTTGAATGACAATGAAAACAAACGCCACAAGTCACTATTGCATTTAGAAGAAATAAACATATAAATTAGTTAATGCATTTATTATATTACGCTGACACTACATACTTACATGGATGCATAAAATAAAACTGCAGACTACTCTTGTCCCCTTAGTTCAATTTTTAAACCTGTGTGTAAGTGTGATTCACAACAACCTTCATCATGCAATTTGACTTATGAATAATGAAATCATAATAAGTTTTTTTGCAGCTCAAAACTGCATGCAATTTGTGTTTGAGTGCATGTAGGCGGCTAAACATTAACTATGCTAACTAACTCCTACTATAACTACTGTGTTAGTGATTACTTGACTGGTGTACCACAAGCATACGCTGTATCTGCATCCTGTATGTGTAAACAGCAGAGAGAGGAGGCCAAAGTGAGTTATCTCTGTTGAAGTTACTGAGGCCAGTGTTAACTGTGATGTTCTTACTTAACTTAACATTTTCAATATTGCCATACGACTTATTAGAGGTATTACCATTATATTTTGCTTGCACTGGACTTTGGACTGATGTTATCCGTTCCTAGTACTTGATTGAATTGTGCACACATAAATGACATTTGCAAATGTATTTTGCATGCCTGTGGCTACATGTAGGTACGTATGATACTACAAGGACAAGGTGAATATCTTCCACGTGCGTGTATTTTTATAGGGAATTGTATAAACCCAAATAGTACAGCAATTTACAAGGTGTGACAAAAAGTTACTTTTGTAACCATTCATTCTCCAATCAATTCGCATGAACTTTAGAAAATAAAAATCGCAGCATGGTTCAGATAACACTTTTATGACTGTTACGTATGAAATTCAAAAGTTTCAAGGTTCCTTTTCTTTGCATCATAAAATTCGGCATACATAATTAATTTGCCAATATATTTTTAACTACTAAAACAGCCATCAATAAAAAAATGGACAGAGGATTTCTGACTTCGTAATCTTTATATGTAGGTTACTTTAATTTTTAATTGATGAAGCTTTGGAAAAATTATATTCGTAAAATTATTCACATCACAGACAACTTGTAAACAGCTTTTAATGTCATTTTATTTTGTGTTGAAGCTTTAGTGGTGGTGGTACACGGTTTATGTACAGATGGGTATTTTTATTTACAGGAACTGTTGTTTGGATGTTCATATGGATGAAATAAATGGTTTGTCAAGTTGTTTTCTCTGTTTGTCCATTCAGTAAGTAATTGTACATGATAACATACATGTACCCTCATTGCGCTGCTACAATTACAGAAAACATGAGTGAATAACCCCCTGCTAGTAAATGCGAAATCTGTTTTAGTCATAAAACGAGGAGAAGTAAGTGATTTGGAAGTGCAGAAGTAAAAAAGTGAACGAGACTTGAGATTTGACAGAGCAATATGAACATTGAACATATCTGAAGCTTTTAATGCTACATCACAGCACACTTTTCACATTTTTATTGTATTTCTATAGGCATCTAAATGTTTAGCGACAACATACAGAGATACACAATATTTACTGTATTCACCAGTATTAAAATTCTTCTCATTCGACCACATTTTTATTATCCCCTATATGAACTATTCAAATACTTACCAGTTACCACACTTGTATTTTCCATGTAATCAATAAGATCGAATACAGAATTAGGTATCACAATTTATGTTTTGGCAGTAGTTATCGTTATTTTAATTCCTTACATATGTATGTGTATATTCAAAGAAGGCAAGCAGCTGAAAATAATTATTTTTCCACGATCATTTCGTGCTTGAGACAATAAATTGAGTTTAGACGATGTACAGCCGCTGTATAGTAATCGTATACTGCAACACTTATATCAATATTACATGTACATACATAGCCAAGTGCAACAATGCACGTGCTCTGCATGTTAAAATCATTCATGTCATACAGCAATTGCGAATTCGTTTTGAGGTGATGTGCAGTCTTTGGACTTGGATTTCCTTCTCTTTCCATTTTCTTCACAAGGGTCCCCAAAACCTGCTGGTGGGTCTAAATGTTTCATTGGATATCCAAAATGGTGTAGACCAAGAAATCTAAACCAATTTACATGAGCTGCATTAAGTTCTAGATTTAATGACAAATGGCATAATATGCATTTAAATGAGAAGTTTATATTTTGAGGATAAGGAATCAATTCTGAATAAACTCACTTGCTATTTTTAGAATGATGTATCAAATATTTGTCTTCTTGTATTTCAGGTAAGTCCTCGGAAGTAGATATGGTCTTTGGTCCGGTAGATTTCCCAGGAGGATGAACATGATACTCATCTGTACGTATTTGGAGGAGAAAACAAGACAATTAGCTGCTCTAGGAATTTGTATTACAAGAAGTTGTTAAGGAATGGTCTAATGGTGCGCTTGTGGAGGTATTCTGTCGCCCAAGACTCTGTGCAAATCGAGCTCCTTACTTTGTAAAGGTCTTAGTTTGTCATGGAACTTAAGCATATGGTTAGTAGGTGGTACGAATTCGTAGCGATTCCCACAGCGAGTATGAGAATCGTACTCTGGAAACTTGTGCTGAGACCTGCTCGGTGGTATAATGTCATTATTACCTAAATATGCAAACCAGAACAGCGTAAACATTAACACAACTTTTCTCCATGAATAACAATTGTCACTTCAACTCCCAACTTACGTATCACAAATCTATTGTTGCCACCAAGTTCTTTCTCAGTGCAATCCGAGTCCGAACCAAAACTGTCGTATTCCTCACTCTCATCTTGCTTATGCATGTGACGAGCAGAGAGTTTCTTATTTGTACCGCACATATTTTGCTCTGCTCCCATCTACAAAAAAAGGGCAAAAATATTATTAGATATACTTTATACTGTATAGGTGACAGAAATCCATGTGAGACTTTGTGAGTTGGTTAGAAACAGTAATACTGACAATTAATAATAAACATAAAAAATTAAGAAATCTTACCGGGACGGGATTTCTGTGAGTTGGAACTGCTGAAGATCGTCTGCGATCCAAAGTAGGTATAGAAGTATTACACCGAGAATCACGCCTTGGCTCATTTATTTCGAATGTAGCATACGGATAAATATCCTCCGCGTACTCTGCAATAAATAAGTTTTAATTAATATTTTACAACTTTGCTTCTCACACTTGCAACTAATGTTATTAATTTTACGCGGAATCGGCTCCAAATCAGTCACGTCGACACTTTTAATAGGTGTAGACTTTTTAACAGTCATATAAATCTGCTGTGAATTTCTCTGCTGGTTCTGTTTAAAATAGGTTGAGGAGGATGGAGTTCCTACTGAAAGGTGCTCACTGGACCGACCGTCCCCATGAGACTCTGTTTAAAAGCACCATAATAACACATAAATCCACTTCCTTACCCAACACAGAGTATATATACTATTGTGTTACAACACACACACTGAAGCTATTCAATTTCTTGACAACTCGATCATAGCTTCACATAAAACAAGAGAAACAGAAAGTTATGAGTACTTTTTCTGAAGCAGAGACACAATCCGCCCGTAGCTGCTATTATTACAAGAGAAGAGAGTAGAATGGGCACCATCAATTTGATGTCCAAATAAAAGGGTATCGACATGGACTCGTTCATGATATTTGTAGAAGTTTCAGCACCGAGACCTACAACAAAATATTGCCAAAACTAATGGGCGGCCCAAATTGTACCACTAACACTAGCAGTCCTTGTATAATACACACTACTGTACTTTTCTCTTTATCTTAAGCAGAATAAGCTCACAGTTACATGTACACCCAGCCAAGTGTTATGTTACATAATCATATTATAAAGGCCTGAACATTGTAACATAACATTGCATTAGAGTTTAGTTTAGTACGACAAAGTAATAAGAGTAAGACTCAACATTATTATAACCATTACGTAGTTTGAGCAACAGTATAAAATTTTATGAGAAATTGTAGCATGTCATATAGTTACACCACATCAGGAAAACTTCAATAAATCAAACAAAGTTCATTTCGTTCCACGCTAGCCATAATTCTGTCTTTCTGCTTTCCCAGTTTCTACTTTCTACAACAAAACTAATCTTAGGGAGTAGAGTCGGGAGGGGAAGAGTATACGTACTGGAAGAGGACGGAGTGTTGACAGCGACTTCGGCATAGTTTGAGCCAGCACTGTTAGTGGCAATCACTTTGAGTTGATAGCTCGTGCCCGCTTTTAATCCGATCAAGTCCACGAAGCGACTGTCCGCTTTTAACTCACCGACAACTGCAATATGAAGACTTACAGGTAACAAATAGTTATAATAAACTTATCATCCTCTTCTTTTCAGTTTACCCCACCCACAGAGAAAGAGCTTAACTTCCACCATACATTTCCCATCAACTAAAGGAATTATCAACAGTTTATAGGGATAATAAGTAACAATAATAACTACTTCACTTTTTGGTCGTATGAGAGGAAAAGACAGAAGGGGAAAGAGAGAGAGAGAGACTTTAAGAGTTAAAGTTTTTACCCGTTTGCCAGCGAGAGTCATCCTTCGCTTTGTAAAATACTCGATAGTGAATTATAGGACATCCGTTTGAACTCCTGTGCAAAGCAAATAATAAAGAATTAAATCCAATTCCAAATTATTTATATCTTTTACGCTTTTACACATACGAGACGCTGCTACGAATGTATGTAACACGAAAGTATTAAAGTTTTAGCATATAAAGTTTTTATGGTTTTCTGCGAGAGAGCTACGAGAGAAATTGCTTTAAAATTTGTTAAATAAGAGGAAACGGCGGGGATGATATAGTTGTGCTATATATGATATTATTTGTACGTACCAAACATCCTTGAGGAGAACCTTCGCCCAAGTTTCATTAGTATGTTGCACCATGAACTGCGGGACGGCAAGTGTCAAAGACGGAACGGATCCTAAAGTGCTCGTATTTACCATTTCACTCGCTCTGCCCATACCAGCTCGGTTGTACGCAGTCAGGTACAGCTATAGTACACAAAGAGAAGGAACGGTTGTTTTGGCTGGTAATCTCTTAAAATTTGTAATCGTATAATGTAACGAAATAATTTACACTCTCACACAAAGCTCGCCAGCAAAGGAGAATTCATTTGTAATCAAGTTTCCTCACATCAACCAAGTTGACTTGACGCAAGCCCAACTGGCGTTAATTCAAATAATTACTCGTAATTTAATGTTGTTAGCAAGACAATTTAATTACTTGGTAACGGCTGCCGCATTCCAAAGCTTGAAGTTCATAAGATGACAAATGTCGTGGGAGTCTTCGTTCTATCCATTCCTCTGAGGCTTTCATATGTAGAATATATCCCTTGATAGGAGCTCCGCCAGAGTCTGACAGCTTCCATTGCATAGAAATTGCATTGTGGGTGCTTCCGGTTGCCGACAGCAAAGGACTCAACGGAGGAACTGGAATGGCACAGAAACAGTAATAGCAATTATCATCACTCTTCCTTTTAATGTCCTCAGCTACTTAATTACTCTTCTCCTTCTTACTCTCTGAATTGTCTGTGTATCACCAATGTCTTCTAGCTGTATAAATATATTATACTCCTGGTTTAAATCTTTCTAATTGTATGCAGAGTAAACACAGAACAAGACTGTGTATAACATCATTACACTAATTGTGTAAGACAAGCCAACGAGACAAGAAGGCGAGGAGGGACTGCATGGTAATACCTTGAACAACAAGTCTGTGAGTAATAGACTCTGACGTGTAGCCGTTCTTCGAACTGGCGTTACATGTGTAGTTCCCACTGTCTTCTCTGCGTGCATTTCGAATTAATAATGCTCCATCGTGCACTCCACTAAATCTAAATGGGCCAAAAGAAAAGAAACAGTAAAAATAAAAACATATTGGCAGAATTTGGCTTACATTCAGTTTTCATTCATTTCCTCGGATCTGATGATGACGACCACACTCCACAGAATCAAATTCAAAGTGAAATTACCTCTCAGAGTCTCTGACCACTTCAGAATAACGTGTCCATTGAATCACAGGATTTCCGACAGTTTCACAGGAAAGCCGAATATCCTTTTTCCACACAATGCGATGCTCGACTCCAAATGATATCACAGCAGCTCCAACTGTAGAACCATTATGGTGCAACCAAATCAAGTATTTATATAAAGCATAGTAGGATGAGACGTCTACACGAAACATATAAACCCTAATGTCTGCATCATTTCAATGACAATTTATTTTTAGTGTGAAATAGACAAGTGTGGGCGCAACTACTGACATAGTTTTTGCATCCTCCATTAAAACCACTGTGGGATGAAAACGTTTTTCGTTGCAGACAACGAGAAAATTGGAAATGCTTGTTGTGAATGGCTATTCAGATTACTAGGACGTTACACAACACTCCTGCTAGAAAATTTCTACTTGACATACCGCAATTCTTCTATATAGAGCAAATGGCTCACCATGCTTTGACTGAGTCCGATAAGTCGCTATGCTATTTCCTTCGCCAACTCGAGTGGACGCTGACACGCGAAATTCGTACTTGTCATCCACTTTCAAGCCATCGAACTGCAAAAAACATTTTTAAATCTGTGTAGTATCAAAGAGCTTGTTCAGCCTTGGAAAGTTCCCTTATACTAATATATTATGAAAGCAAGCATTATTATTGCAGTGGAACGTACTTGACAGCGTGTGATATCCGAAGGAACTGTTCTTCTGCGAACACCATCATCTCTGCCTGATTTTGTGGAGGAATCCGAAGGTTGAGTGTAGACTGTGTATTTGGTGAGAATGCCATTAGGATCCGACGGCGGCAACCAACTGACAATCATTGATGAGGAAGAGCTGACAATCGTTTTTATAGCTGCAGGACTCCCAGGCGCTATAAAACATAAAACGCATATGGCTTAATTCTCTAATAGGTTTTAATTACTTTATGATTATTCAGACTAAGCAAAACTGCCTTACAATCCTCTTTCGTGTGGCAATAAATCGGAAGACTAAGTGGACCATCTCCAGCACTTGTGTACGCTTGAACTTGAACACTGTAATTTGTATATTTCGCAAGGCTGCTGACGTAGATATCTGGTGTGGACGTTGTGCGAACCACCGCTGGCTCATCTGCATCTAAATAATAGAAATTGCATTCCAGTCAAGTAAACTCTGTCCAAGCAGATTTTATTGCTGGGATTGTTTATTGCATTATTATATTTGTATGTGTAAAAGTGCCTCTACTATTCTCTGCATATATATAAAGTGAAATGAAAGTTTTCCAACATGACTCTCTCCAGTTTGTTGAGTGTAACACTCTGCTTACCCATTTGGTCAAAGTCACTTCTCTCCAAGAAAACTTTATAGCCTTTGACAAGACCTCGTGCTTGATCCGCTGACAAGGCACTCCAACTTAGCCGAATGTTTTGGGACGTGAGAGGAGAACATTGTGCTCCTTCCGGTGCCGATATTGGAACTGTCAAGACATGTTAAGTCATTTTAAATACAAAGTTTCAAGCCATCGGAAATTCAAACTTTTATATTTACTCGATAAAGGTTTTCCCTGTCAATACAGCTATTTACTCCTAGAACACACAACTTGTCAAATCAGAATAATCCCGCACCACACTTTGTTTGCTTTAAGTTTCCTATTTCCTCTTACCGTCTTCGAGAGTTGTGGCGATCATTGGTTCTGAAAGAGGACCTGCTCCCATCCCGTTGTAAGCTTGAACAACAACTTCGTATGCGGTGAACGGAGTCAGATTTCGCAACAGACATTCGTGCATTGAATCTTTTCCTTCCACAGTGCTGAATTGGTATTGCTCCCCCTCTCTAATAAATATTATTATTGTAAATGTAAATAAAATTGAATGAATTTTCTTCTTCCTTTTCCAAAAAGTGGGAACGTGTGCTACAAAATGGATTTTTGTCCAGGGCACTTTTACCTGTATCGTTTGTAGCCAACGTAGTATCCTAGAAGTTGTCCATGCCAAGACACTTTGTCTGGATGTTCCCAAGTGGCTTGGATGTCAGTTGAGCTGACAGGAGCCACCCGGACATTTCTTGGGCGTCCTTCTGGCGCTTCCCCATCTGTCCTGACCTCTAATCTCTGCTTATATAATTCAACATTCCCCTAATGTATATGTAAAGAGATCTACTAACATAAATACACGAGCTGAGTGTGAAACACATTCGTATTCCAAGTCAGTGTACGTATGTTGTATAATGTAAGTACTGGTAAAAGTACGAGTACGAGGATCTTATAATATGCACAAGTTAAAAGCGTTTGTGTAAATTTTTCACTCTGTCTGAGACAAGACAAGACAGCCTTTACATTATGACTACTACGGAGGAATACGACTACGAACGTGCACGGAATGCACAAAAATTAAATTGTTCCATAAAAATGCTTTTAGCCATTGTCTGTGGGGAAAGTAGTTCAAGAATATTCGCTAGTTGACTATACCTCACTCCTTTCGCTCTGCCCAACTTGATTTTCAGCAACAACAAAAAAATGGTACGTTGTAGCCGGTCGTAGATTTCCAACTGTTTCGGTAAAAACGTGTCCAGGTACAACTATCTCAAGGGAATCCATCATACCGTTACCTAGAAATCAAATCAAATATATTTGCAAAATATCCATCAATTCCATTCAAAACTGCCAACATCAAAGTGCAAATAACGGATCCCGAGAAGTGTCTTTATAACTATTTAATCAGAAATTCCCTTTTCTTTGCTATTCATCCTTATTTATTCTGCAGTATACTTCTTATTTTAGCTGCAATTTTGCATGATTTTACTTTCTGTGTATAAATTCCTTGTAACAGAGATTCCAGGATATTCTTAGAAACTATATACTGTCCAACGGTAATCATTTTCTAAGACGTGTCACTCACTTGTCTCTTCTTTGTACTGAATGGTGAACTTAATGATGGGACTATTTCCGTCCTGGGTTAAAATCCATCCCAATCGAAGAAAACGACTTCCTTTAGAAATAACGTGAAGATTTCTTGGAGTGTCTGGTGGCTCTAAAAACATTTTCAGGTTTCATTAAGATCTTGTAGTGGAAGAAAATGAAGAAGGAAAATTATTACAAATACCGACAACTGGGGGGAAATGAAATTGTAGCTTAAGAAGTGGCAAATATCCGGAGGCACTAATTACTATGCACAGGAGATTGAAAAGCAATGAAGATGCAGGGAAAGAGTAAGAAAAGGTAATGAATTATCCTGCCACACGGAAAACACAGTGAGGGATAAAAGGCAGAAAAAGAAAACGAGATGTAGCGACTTACCCTGGACGTAAAGCCAAAGAGAAGCCTGGCTTCTTCCGTGTCGGTTTGCTCCGGAGCAAATATACCTGGCTGTGTCCTCTCTCCCAACATTATTTACTGTCAGCTCGGAGAAAATTCCCGAAGTGTTGTTCATACTACGAATTTGGTACCTATAGGGTACACACAGGCACAAGTATGGAACAGGCTGTATATTTAACATTACTTCACTTCAATGCCTTCACTAGTTGGTTGAGTACTTACAAGAGACTGTTAATGCTTCTATAGGCTATTAGAACTCTCTCACTTTCTCCCGGAAAGGTATTAGTGTTTTACCTTAACTACTGTTCGTATATCGACTGGAGTGTAGTGGGAGTAGTTGTAGTAAGCCATGTTCAGCTCACTTCACATTTTACTTTGGCTCACTTTACATAGTCATAAATTTCCCTGCTCTCTTTCTGCCATTTCAACTTAGCGAACATTGAAACACAACTAAATACATTTAAAGCTTATAATCTTTCCCTAATTCTCTTACCCGTGCCTCTAATTTTCTCAATGCAAATTCTCATACAGTATCGAAAACTATTATTTTCCTCGTGTAGTAATCTCGGGGAAAAAATCATGGCACAATTTTAGGGATCATTAAGAACTCTCATTGTTATTCTTGTTGTAGCATGTGTAGGTATGTCTGTGTGTGGGATTATATCGTTATAAAACAAAATATCCTCAAATTAGCCACAAAGTACTTTTCTTAACAATCAGTCTGCTATAAATTATTAGTAGGTACTAGCCGTTTTTCGTTTATACTTGCACAAAGATACCCTGTGTAGTTATCTTCATTGCCTTTTTATCTATGTAGGTATCTCTCCTGTCCTTAACAGTGTAGCACTCCATTATTCTTATTTTTTGCTCGGTGTCTCTCTCCTTTGTCTGTGTACTAATTCTGCATCTCAATTTACATTTATTTTTACGAGCCTTTGGTGAGAAACTCGTAAAAATTTCTAAGGAAATGAGCTGTTAATCCAATGCATGGAAAATGCTGTAATAAAAGTAAAAAGGAAACCGAACCTGAAATCTACATCAGGATTAATGTCACTAAGACCACGTCTCCATGCTATGCCCGTAATCGGAGCATCACCAGACATTTCACATCGCAGAGCAGCGTTTGCTCCAACTTTCGCCGTAACATTTTGCATTGGCTCCTTTACTTTCACAGGAACTGCGATATAATACACCAAACAGATAATTTCATGCAAATACAATGCACAGTTTTTACAAGACAGCCAATGATCACTCTCCTATGTTCTGGCAAAACTTTGCTCTTCTGCATTTACATAAAAAACTCTGTCCTTTATAATTCACCCTGTTACCAGAACACACAGAGATACTCTCCAGACTTTGTAGCAGTCTCTGGTATCTCCAGTAGTAAAACACACGATGTACTTTATCTTCTTCAACATAGTACTGCTATACAAAATGCAAACTTTCATATTACTAGCAGTAGTAGGTAACTACGTTGACTAAATACATTCTGGGAGTACATAAGAACATATCTTGGTGTGTATTCTTTATCGATGACGCTCTGCCATGGAAAATCTAGTTTTGTGCAATTTATTTGCGAATACAATACATACATAATGTCATATTAAGGAAGATGTCTGCATCAAAGATACACTGCCACCTTCATAGTGTTCAGGATAACTTTGCACGAAAGAAAGGAAAACACTTTTTGCCGAAGAAAGCATGTCTTTACTTACAACTCACAAAACATTCTGTAGTAGTAGTACAGTACAATACACCCGGAATTTCGGTCGTGTCCTTTATAACTGCACATGTACTGCGTTCAACACCATTCTTCTCCAAGGCAGAAAAAAAGACTCCATAAGCTTTCACCTTAGCACTTTAGATGGTGAAAGTTTACTTAGGTGTACACACGTGCCTTCCTGTATTTTCATCTCCTTGTTTGCAATGCTTACTCAACTTGTTCAAATAAAGCCAAGAAACTCTGTTTTACTTTTTACAGGTGTCTACGTGCAGAATTGTCGGAGATGACTGCTGAGAGTTAGTTCTGAACCTTTTTTCTCGTCGAATAAGTAGTTTTATATAAAAAGAGAGTTATACTTACGATTTTATTATTTTATAGGTATCGTTCATGTAAAATTAGCTTGCATTTCATCAGAGGATTTGAATGGAGATTATGTATAAGGTGAGAAAACGCCATCAAGGATTAAAAACAAATTGGAAATGTGAGATGCATACTTAGGTAAATAGAAAATCGCCTATCGGCTTGTAAATTTCCACGATGGAGTTTCCACAAATACATTTCACAACTTCTTTGCATATTATTTGCATTTCAGTACTTTGTTAAGAAGAGTTCTAAGTACATTTGATGGTACACCGTATATTTTACAGCTTAATATGGTGTTATATATTGGCATGCTTAAGCAAAGCTGGTTGATCGAATGAACTCAGGTAGATCTAATGTCAGCAGGTCAATTACCATTAACAACGAGTCGAATAACTTTACTGAGCCCCGAACCAATGCTGTTAGAAGCTTCGCAGAGATAAAATCCTTGATGAAGTTTCTTGGAGCTGCGAATGAGGAGTGTGCCATTGGCATACGAAAGAGTCTCTTCGGCTCCAGGCTGTCCATTGTTCAAAGACTGCATGGAAATGTCTCGATAGTTTTCCGGGCGATTCCCTGCATGCAGATGTACAAAATAATGTAATAGGATATTACACACCCAAATGAGATAACAAATACATTACCTACTATACCATGTAATAAGATAGCGTTATTTACAATACTACTACAGCAGTGGTAAATAACATCTCTGCTTATTCTGTGGCACATCATATACAGAAATAAGTAGAATACACACATCTGGTACATCAAAAAAGCTAAGTACATCAACCTTCCTGAAGAAAGCGTAAGTAAGTGCAAGTATCTCTGAATCTGTATGTACATTTTGCCATATCTCTATACTACAACGTACAAGGAAGTTTTTCAAGCAGTCTATTTCTATTCTCCACACAATATGCTAGTAGCCTGTGTATTAGAGACGCATATACTTTCATGGTTCCCTTTCTGCATAGCTTTTCCCCGCAAGATTGTGTAGTCAGTGTAGTCTAGCATGAAATAGAAAAGTCGTCGAAGTCGAAATGACATAGGGAAACTGGTGAAGGTGAAAAGCTTCGGGAGTGAGTAAGAATGGAGGAACCCACCCAAAAGCATTCTAAACTCATTTCCCATCAAAACAAAAATAGATCTAATCCGATTACGAGAAATGAATTATTTATGAGTCGACTCTGGTCTTGCTGTCTCCAGTCTCTTCAGTTGTGGTGTGTAGGTGATGATGGTGTGCGGTGTGGATTCTCAAGCTGTGCACAGTCACAGTGTGCGCTGGAAGTAGCGGGGCAGAATATGAGAGGAGCGTGTAGAGCGCCCATGCACACCTAACCCTCCTCCGTGTTATTGTATGCATGTACTAACAACTAAGTTAAAAGGATGTTGGTTTGTTTGCAGTGAGCGTATAAGTAGAAAAAGAGTGGAAAGGATGCATCCCAATTGTCAATTGGATTTAGTGAACTTCCTCGTGTGTATCAGCACAAGGCATTCAACTAAAAGAAGCAAAAGAAAGCATCACAGGGAAATAAATAGTATTAAAGGTCTTTTCTCTTTGTCATCTTTCTTACTGTGTGGTCTCGTTTGACTTTCACTAGAAAATTATTATATTCCATTTTCCGTCTTACGTCTAAATCCATTATACCATTATGCTCTTATATAGTCTAAGCGCACCAACTACAGAAAAACGATTCAATGTATCGTATAAAAAATGTATAGCGTGTATTATCATATTAGTTCATATCTGTACATATGTATAACGAAATTGTAGTATGTGTGTCTCGTATGCACTTACATGTGGTAGTAGTAGAATGTATCTATATAAAAATACACAGAAACAGTTTGCGTTTTTTGCTTCTGCATTTCTATGTGTGTACGGAATGGAATAAGGAATCCCAAAACGGAAGGAATGAGTAAGCTCTCGTTCTCGTCCTATCTGTTTCACATTCACATTTGCCCCGTCTGTTGTAGTAACTGTATCTGTGAAATTATTCTTATACAAATGATGGTAGCAGGAGATGGTAGTAAAAAGTAACTAACTTCATGTTCATGCTATCTGAATCGTATTACTATACGTGTATTAACTGTATTATATCTGTAGGTTATGTTCCCGAAGCATACATTCACCATGCATTATTATGGTCGAAATGGGAAATCTGAATCCAGCCATTAATCTTGTCAGTGTGCGTGCAGGGCAGTAGTACATACCCGAGTGGAGACACACTACATGCATCTCACTACACTTTCTAACCAAATTCCTCACAAGATTATAACACAAGTGCTTCTACTCCACGTACATATTCTACGGGATAGACTCTTAAGCTATGTATGTAATGTACAAATACAAGGATGACGGCACACACACTGCACTTCTTCTTCTTCTGGTGGTTGGACTACCTTTCCTTTTTTGGTGAATGGGTAGCGAAGAAAAATAAAATACAGTGAACTACACTTAAGCTACAACGTCAGTGTAAAGGATGGAAGGACAAGGATGTGGCTGCTATAGTGTGTAGCTATGTGTGCAAGTTAACCATGTAGTCCTCTCTTTGTAGACACTTGAAAAGACAGCCAGTCCCATTCTTGTCCTTAACAAACGATTGGAATTGAAATGTGCAAAAAAGCTCCACAACGAAGAAAACTGACTGAGTTAAGTCGAGTCGAGACTTTGCTTGAGTTTGACTTGATTTGCCTTGACTGCTCTGTTCTCCTTGGTCTTAGCACAACTATACGCTGTTTATATATCATATACTTCTTCCAACTACACAGATACATTTTAGTCACTTTGCACAAAAGTCTCTTTTTACTAGTTTCCCTGCCTCTTCAAGTAGACGAGCGACCTCGGCTAATCCCAATAAATTATGACTTTCAAGAGGCTCATCTACTGCCAGATGTTACCGCCCAAGAGGACAAAGAAAAGGAAAATGAACAACTAAAGCAAACTTAGCTTTCTCTTCTTTCTACTATCTTCCGTGTGTGTCTGTGTGTTTTTTGTAAATCCTTTGTATCATACCTACAGTATAGAATTTTTACACTCTTTAAAGAAATAGTAGGAACTTACCAAGAGCTTTTTTCCACGCAATGGTCGGAGAAGGAAACCCATCCGCTTGACAAGGAATGGTCACTGCACTCCCTTCTGTCACTTCCGTCTCTTTAGGCTCCACAACCCAACGTGGTGGTACTATTTCCCGTTTAGGGCATAATAGCAAAGAATACACTCATATTATTATTTACGCTTTTCCCCATACTATGTCATTAAAGTATAATGTGCAACATTAGAGGAATTTTATAATTAGTGCTTCTACAACAAGCTTGTACATGTGCAAATATCAATTAGTGCTAGAATTACAGAATGCACTTAACTGCGTCCACAAGAAATTATTACAAATTAGCAGCACAGTATCGTACTTGACTACACTGTGCATAAAACATCTGTGCAAAGAAAATGTGCTGATATTTTACAAAAACACATGCTTAGTAATTTATGTGTGAGAAAATAGTAAAACATGTTGGTAACATGAAAACCGCGAGAGTTGCAGAGTGACAAGTTTACTGCGGTACTAATGATACACGGCAACACGAGGCAGAGCAGTGAAGTTGAACAATTCATAATGTGACTGTAAAGTAATGAAAGTGACAAGCCATTCTGATGAGTGAAAGTCATAAAAAGCCAAACCACGTTTTGCAGATGTTGTGAATCGATGCAGTGCTCTGTGTGCATTGAAAGGAATGTCATGCGAAGAATGACGGGAAATAAAGTGGGCTGATTGTGCCAAGTCTGTAGAAGGAGTAGTTTCAGTATGTGGCAGAGTTAGTGCAGCATCCGTTTTGTCACACATGAAAAGTGTGAACGAGAGCGGGAGCCGATCAGGGATGTGATATAATGGCGAATTCACATTCGCTTGACTTTGAGTAGTCGGAGTGTTGCGAAATTTTTGCAAGGTTCAATTCAGAAGGTTTTGTAAACTGACGAGAAAAGTAAGCCTTGTGGAGTTAGCATCAAGTACATAACTTGCAGTTTCAAATAAGCTGATTACTCTCTTCTAAGCCTTTCCTTATATTATACTGGAGGAAAAAGCCAAAGCGGATTTTGGTGAGTGGGAGAAAGTACGACATGCATATACAGCGCTGGAGTTTTGCTTGTTGACTAAAACGGAGAGATGTGACAATGGAAGCAAGTATATGGAAATAGCTTAAGCTTTCGTGGTAAGTACTTCTAAAAGTGGGAGATATACGTAGATAGGAGTGGTATGTGTATGTCAATGCCCACAAACATGCATGATGTAAAAACTACTGGAGTATTGTATTGCTTGCTGTTCCACGACATAACGTATGACATCAATCTAGTGCCAAATGTCCCCTAAGTCGCAACAAAACATATTTTCTACGTTATTATAGTCACCTAACGACCTGAATTTCTTATTTAGGTATATTTACTATGAAGATACACGAAATCTGTACAATGAATGGCATGCGTCTTACAAAATGGTCAGTTTAAGCTGTTCAAAAGCCATCTGCTATGCCAAATTTGTTATGTCTCGTGAAAAATGACAAAATATTTTTTGGTGCGGTGCAGCGTAGCGATAGGAGAAACCAAAAAGGTTCAAAAGTCTCTCTCTCACAGAGAAATAAATAGCAGGAGGGATAGAATACCCTTGCTGAAGGATGGAGGAGGTTTGTAATTCACCGAACCAGTCCACAGGAAGGATAAACGATGACATCGCATGGAGTTTTCACATTATACCTCAAGGAAAAAGTTGCGTGTCACTTTTTTGTACATTTTACTAGCGAATTGTGGCAATCTACTCTCAAGAAGATATTTTCTTCCGAGTAAAACGCAATTATTCGTGTACATATAAGGATAATGCTGAGAAATTCTATAAGTCCTAACACGGCAATCAAAGAATTAGAGGATAAGACATATACTACAATCGTACACTTTACTCTGTTGACATTGTACACACAAATAATTTATTTTTCAACATGACGAATTTACTGGGTATTTAATAAGATTGTACTTTCTGAAACTTATCTCGACTCGACCGTAGCGTAATAGGAAAGCTGCGAGTCCTTCTCAAAGAGGGTACACACAATCTATAATAGAAATGTAATAGAAAAACGTGCAACAAAATGTCCTCAGTAGATTTTATGACGACGACGACGACGATTGGCACAGAGAAAAGAGCTTGCAATCAAAAGTAGAGTAAACCACTCAAAGAAGCTCTAGAAGTTTTTCCATTACGAGCCGGAAGCAAGACAAAGGTCTACTTTTCCACAGGCAACGCTATATTTTAAGGATGATACGATACAACACACGAAACACACCACCACCACGTGTTTCGGTTACGGGCAGGATGAGAAATGAAAATTGTTACTTTATTAAATAACATAAATACAACAGAATTATTTCGTGAGAAGACCTTTCCATCCATATTTCTAATTTATACTCGTCCTGGCAAAGAAATTCGGAGCAAATTCCTTTTTCCCATTAAATATCAATTTTATGATGATTAAGACGCAGAGGAGAAAGTAAGAGTTCAACCTCGGCAGTCTAATTCAATGGAGAAACGAGAATACGAAAATAAGATCGGTTCGGGGCATCGTCATCGTCGTCGTCTTCGGAGTCATTATAAGTGAAAGTGGCATTTTAAAGGCAGTTCATACCCGGAAGGAAATTTTCATCTGAATGTGACTACTCTTCAGTCGACTACTAGGAAAGTGTACGTTGTGCATTGCCTATACGCACGTTTATACACTGGAAGTAAAATATAGAAAGGGGAAAGGTTCTTCAGCGTTTCGGGCTAAATGTCCAATCTTGAATGAAATGAGGTAGGCATATATACATGAAAGTCTAAGTAGTAGCTTTATATACATGAAGTAGCTCTACTACAATGCAAGCAATGTAACGACCAAGGCAAATACTTACACAGGATCAGTTTTACGACTATCAACCCTCACAGACTTACTTATACGCAAGGTGAGACGTTCATAACATAACTATATAACGTAATGACAATGGCAGTATTTGACTGCATGCAAAGTATGGCGTCTCCACTGAACAATAATAATAAGGTAAATAACACACTTATTTTTCAAAGACAGTACTTTTGGAGCCACTCCATGCATATACTAGCAAACTACGTACATATGAATAATACTTTGGCAAAAACATATTCTTTGCATACATTTCTATGTAATCTTAAAAGTGCGTAGGTAGTGGTGTCTGTATTTGTGTAGGAAGTGTATGGAAGAGCATAAGTAGTTTAGTGTGAGTGTGAGTGAAAGCGCGTAGGAGACAAAGAGAGGAAACGGAGGAGTGAAGAAAGCCGAGGAGAGGATGCAATAATAGTAGTATAAGGTTGTAACTGTACTTAGGTTTATATATGTTAAAGAGGAGGCCACCACGACCGACACCGCTAACCATTCTTACGGAAATATCAAGTGACTCCACAGTTTTGGGTTGACTTAAAAGAGTGAAAGGGAATAGTGAGTTGAATTGAGTCTGGGAATTAGAACGGACTTTTGTGGGTCCTGCGAGGCAATAAAACGGATGGTGGGAAAGCCTCTTGCGTTATGGTAATGCGCTCTCATGCAAATTATCCACTCATGCTAATGAAAAACACGGGCGGGAATGGGAATGGCGATGGCAAAGACTATTCGCAGTATCATGGCCCTTGCAAAGCACAATGTACGGCAGTAATATAAAGATGGCTTAGTTACTGACACATGGACTGAGTAAATTTAAGTTAACACTGAGCAGTTTACTACGGTTAGTGCGAAAATACATTTCTGCTTTGCTTTTCTCCACTGAAACTGCTTGGGTGGGCGATGTGTAACTAAAGTACCAAGTCGAGTACTTTGGCTTACGCAGACAGAGAGGAAAAGAGAGCTGGTGCCGGTGCAAATGTGCGGTTATGTTGTGCTTGGCAGAGAAAGTGGTGAAAATGCCTCTGGCATCACTTTCACTATCACTACACAACTACTGAATCCTACGTGTACTGTACCGGTAGTTTTACTATTAGAGACAATCTCTGTACATCCGTAGTAGCTTGTTGTAAGTATGTGTGTTTTGCATGGTGGAGAGTTTGAGTTTTTGGTTTGCTTTGTTTTCTTATGTGCATTTAAGCGTGAGTCAAGTAAGGCAAGGTCCATATATAGAGAAAGCGGTTGTGAATTTGCCCTCAGGCACCCTTTCCTTCTTCCTTAAACGATGGATTCGAGTTGCTTGGCTTTGGCTGTGCTGGGAAATGTGAGTTGAGTGCGTGGTGCAGTTGTGCTGTGCTGTGTGCAACAGATGTACGAATACTTACTTGCATTAACAACAGACAGTCCAAAGAGGAAACGATTTAGTGTGGGAATCATAGAGGTACTAACTGTAAGTAGAATTTGCAGTGCACACGAATCACCAAGTTATTAATATACTGTGCAGATTTACTTTACGTGTAGAATGCAGAAGTTCTACAGATAGAAGAGAAATGTGTGCGGGAGAGAAGTGAGTTGTGCATTAAAAAGTTTTGCCGGAGCGTGGTGGTGCGATGTTGAAAATGATGATGCGGTGCAAGAAAATATTTATATGGGTGTAGTGTAGAGGAGGTATAAGTAAATTATTTATACAAGTGCCACTTAGTGCAGAGAAAGTTCAACACACGATGAATTGCAGTTATTTGGTTTGACAAGTATTTAGGGAATGAGTGCAAGTGAATTTGTTTAGAAATTATTATATGATACGGGAATTGTTGGTGTGTACCGCTGACAACGAGAGGAGCTGTTGCAGAGACTTCATCAACGGAATTTGATATTTTGCAGGTGTAATTGCCCGTGTGTATTGAGTCTACCCGGTCTATAATTAGCATGGTAGAGTAAGCATCTACGTGTAGGATTCGGACGTAGCCTTCCTCGTTGCTTTGAATGGGCTGCATATTTTTGAGCCAGACTATTGTTAAGTTGGTTTGTTCAATATCTTGCTGCTCCACGGAGCATATGGCAGAAATGCGTCTTCCTTGGGAAACTTGCGGAGGAAATGAAAAGGGAGCTATCCTCGGAGGAACTGCAACAATCATCATTACAACAAAGCCGCCCATTACTTCCAATTTTGTCACGACAGAAAGAAAAGGACTTTCCCTTTCCGACTTTCTTGTGCCCATTTATTCTGCGAAGCTCACACTTTTATGTATTTTATCGCATCAGATTCTGAGTGGAGGAACATGTTCAGTGTGTAATCTAATGATTTCGAAAAGACACAGGCACTTTCATTCTCAGAGTTATTAGCTCAACTATTACGCTTCATCAGCAACCCATCCATTTCGTGAATTGATCAAAAACACTTGCGTCGTAAGGCAAATGAAGTTAGAACTACGGGAAGTCTCCCACTCACTATTGTTCGCCAGTCAACAGCAACTTTCAACTCATAAATGAATACTGATGCCAATTTCGTCTTAAATTAGTTTCAAGCGACCAAATAATCGTTAATTAATTATAATATGGAACGAAAATGTAATCCATTTAGGTATAGGTCTACAATATTCATTATAAGTAAGTATACACAGATAGATATATTCATTTGATCTTAAGGTGCACTTAAGGTTACTTACCCACAAATAATTCTCCATCAATGTCACGTGCGTGAACAAATTATACAACAGAAGTAGTAACCTAGATTCTACAATACAAGTCTGAATGGTACTACTACACAATTAATTTGATTGTTCTCTTAGAAAAGCAGAAATTCCGCAGAAACATTTTGCATTTGCAATTTGCCAGTACATTTAGAATAAATTGGAGCAATAGTAATAGTAATTTAGGTATACAAAGCAAAATAAAGCTTAAAAAGATTTTTGCACTGTAGAGAGCCCAACAGGAAGCATTTTAAAGATATGTGTAGTACTTTCTTTCTAAATTACCGTGAACGATTAACTGTGCCGTGAATCTGACTTCCCCAGCGGAATTTTTGGCAACACAAGAGTAGTTGCCCGCATCATTAGACTTAACATTAGCAATTTGTAGGACAAGGGCCTTGAAATCACTTATCTGTCGTATATTTATCTGAGACTCACTGGCAGAGCCACTACCAGACGAAGAGTCTACAACGTGCATGTCTTTGAGCCACTTGATTTGCAAAGGTGCATCACCTTCGCTCACGACACAAGCCAAGACAATATTTCCCCCTTCGACTGTTCGATCTGGAAAGCTGAATGGTGTGATTTTCGGTGGAACTGAAACATTTTAAGGAATAGCACAATAATGTCTGCCTTTCTCTGTGCAAAAGTACAATGACACTATAGGTACCCGTATACCTACTGCCTGAGTTCGTTGTTTATTTATCAAAACATGGAAGAATTCCCATTGCATGCAAAAACTCCTTTACATTTTTACTTTAACCGACTGTCATTTCCTCTATGGACTCACCATTCTTTACATTTGTAACTGTAGAACATGTAATTCACATGAAGAAAAAAATGTGCAGGCATTAACCATTAAGGGATCGTCCATTTTACTTGAAGAGACGTGGTTATTGTAAGCTTATCTTTGGTGTGCGCGTCCAAATGGTATATTCCCATCGCAATCATAGCTAAAAGGATAAAGTATGGGCTTCCAGCTTAATTACGGTACTCTAATGAATATTCAATGAGGAAAAACTTTAAGAGAACCTGCATGTACAGAGAGCACACTAATTTAACACTGTTAGCATTTCTTCGGGGCGGTGCAAGGTTTTACAGATGTTTCAATTCTCTGAGATATATACGACTCAATGGTTTCCCCATACATACCATTAAATTACCTATATGTTTTTATAATGTGACATGACATGACATTTTATGTGCAGTCAGAATGAATGGCTCATTTTCAGCATTTAAACGATAAATGGGAAATTACAATGCAAACACACGTACCGACCACAATCACCTGGACACCTTTCCGATCCGAGTTGCCTTGTTTGTTTGAAGCGATGCAACTGTACGCACCAGAGTCAACTCCACGATCCACATCCCGAATGGACAACGTTCCATCTGGAGTCACAATCTGACGACGTGTTAATGGCAGAGCTTGACCATCTGTACAAAAAACATTATTATTATAACACAGGAGCAGTAGCAATAACCATACGCTTTATTCTTCCACTAAATCCTTTCTCTATATGTAAACAGTAAAATGGAATCTGGGCAGAATCGTAGAACCAGAATGTAAGTAGGTACACACATTATTAAACAGTGCAGTGTTGTTGCTATTATATTATGGAGAGCACGAAAAGAAACTTCACAATGAACAAACAAGGCTACAAAGCAATTCAACAAAGATTTTCTATAAAATCACAAGATAAGAAACATGAATATTATTGTAAAAGTTTTCTTGGGTATAATGCCCGCTATGGTTCTAGAAGAAAGGTGAAGGTGTTCGCATTGTGGTATTGGAAAGAAAATAAAATCACGTCCGATCCGTAGATCATAATAAATGTAGTAGTCAATTTTACCTTTCTCCCATGTAATAGTGGAAATTGGGTAGCCAGCAACAGGGCATTTGATTGTGAGAACTTTTCCGGCCACGGCTGTTATACTGGAAGGCATGTGTCTCACAAAAGGAGGACCTATATGCGAGAATCAATTTCAAAAGAATTCAATATTCAACTCAATTTTGATGATTCCATTGAAATCAAATGAAGTCAAGTAAAAGTAACGCAAAGAGCAAGCAAGCACACTAAGAAAAGCAACTTTACACGCACTCACTCATGAAAAACTATTGCACATTGTATACCGAAACCCTAACTAAATATTTGATACAAGTAAATTGAAAACACACCCTATGTATGTGCACAATTCAACTATAAGTCCAAGTTTACAAATTATATAAGCTGCTGCAAAAAATAAGGTTCGTTTAGAAAGGAGTACCTATATTGCATTTTTAGTTGTGTTGTGTATAGACGCAGGTTTTTATAAGACGAAAATTCATTCTTGACAATATTTTTACACGATAACAGAATCGTGTTAGCACCTTCTGTACTTACACTACCTTCTTTTTATTTTTTGTCATTGTGATCTTGCCAGCAGTCAGCAAGTTGGAGTTTTGGGAGTAGTAGCAGCTATAATATTGCTTTAACACGACTTGACACAGATTTTTCGTACAGTGTACATGGGAAAAACTATATTGGATACACACAGTTTTACTTTTCACGCTTGAAAATCATAGAGAAATCAGTTTCGAGTTTTTGCTGGCTACATAGGACTAGCAATACTCCCGACATCCATATTTTCGCACCAAGTCTAGAAAAAGTGTGGCAGTTGTTTGTGGAGCAGAGGTGATAGTAGCTTTGGCATTGCCAGTATTCTTATTCTTACTTGCGAAGTAGTTTAGTGTATTGGTAATATGAGACTGAGGGAAAGGAAACTACAGTTGTGTGACTCTGCCTAGTTTTGCCGGTGTGTGACTATAAAATATTGCATGAGTCTGTGGAAACACCATATGTTTCATTGTGTACGTGTATAAAAGCAGTGTGCTATGCATGAGTGCAGAAAAAGCAGGAAAAAGAAAGAAGGAAAAGCATACCGTAGATGTTCAGTCGGGCAGAATGAGTAGCAGTTCCGAGTTTATTACTTGCCGTGCATTTGAATTCACCACCGTCCTCTACTCTTGTGGATGTGATGTTGACATGGCTAACCACGTCTCCATTCATTGTTACATACTGGCCGATAAGCAACCTTTATTCGAAAAAGTCAAAGAACAGAAAAATACAACCACCTCCAACTCCTATGTGCTCTAAACGAGTCAAAATACTTAAATGAATATATTGTACACGAGATATTATATGATACACACAACAACAGGAGTCTTATACTTCCCATTTTATTCTATGTATTTCATTTGTAGTGTGAAAGTCGGGATAAAAGAGTTGGGCTATAAATACAGAGAGGCTTCTTCTTCTTGAGCAATATGCTATAAGGAGAAAAGATCAGAAGAAAAAACTCTTTTGCTTTTACTACTATTACTAATACTGTGAGTGTTTGAATGTACGTTTCTTTTAGTTGGGACAGTCATCTCGTCTCTCTTTCGAGTCAGTGACGATTCAAAGTCAAACTCTCAACTTGACAAAGTACAGAGATCTTTAACGAAGGCCGAAACGACTTATTGGGCTTTGCTCCCCATTATTATACTACGCGTTCACTTAATTTTCCCTAGAGCCGTGTGAACTGTCTCTGTTTTATATGGCGGAGCTAAAAGGCTGTGAGAGCTTGACTTGTCTTGTTCTTCCAACACAAAGGTTCACAATCAGCTCTCACTCTGATCTCGACTAGACTTGGGAAGTCCAAGTGATCAATTATTCTTTGTCAACGAATGAACAGAATGAACACAGAGGTCGAAATGAAAGGTACGACAACGACACTTATGCTGAAACTAGAGCAAGTCTCACTTGCACCACAAAAAGTCCACCCGTACACTTTCTACACGGCTTTTGCTACACGAACGGCTTTTAGTCCCGTACCTACTACTTTAGTTTTGGATTATTGTTCGGGTATGTACAACCTTCGTATATATCTGTATTTCTTTACTTTAGTATTACAGAAAAATACATTCCATCCAATTATACATACCTATACCTACGCATAGGTATACATGCATATTAGAGTCAACGTAAAACGTAAGTGAAATCTTGCTTGCTTCTGGTCATGGGATTAATAGCCGTGTGGTTGAATATTGCAGGAGGTTGGAGGTAGGAAGTGAGTTGGGAGTTGAAGTTCTATGAGATTCTATTGTCAGAATTCCTTTGTTCCCCTTTGTGTGCATAGAAAGAGATCAACGAAAATATTCGTGCGACTAATTTATTATTAAAATATTTACCTTTCAGAGTGTGGCAGGGGAAATCCATCAAGAAGCCACGTAATGTGAGGCGTTGGGTTACCCTGTGCGGAGCATTTCAAAGACACAGCTGGTCCTGGACGCAGTGTTTGCTCAATGAATCGATACACCAACTGAGGGTAGGCATCTAATCAAGATAAGTAGACAGCCTTTATAATTAATAACCTAAGTGCCTTTCTTACACAAGAAACATCTCATATTTACTCGCAATAAAGATCATAGTATCACATGCTACACTTAAATTACCATACCTTATTACAGCAAAGTATTGCATTAATTTTAATTTGCCCATTCAATCAACCACTTGTTCATATCTACCGTTTCACTAATATTTATTATCTGATTCTTTTAAACCAGGTCATTCGGAATACCACACTACGGCCACGGCCACGGCACAACGAATGAAAACAAACAGCATCTCAAATCTCAATTAAATTACACCGATTTACTATTACTTAGGTACAGTACAAAAAATTAAACCAGAGCACGAACCCTCTGGAGAGTTTGAATTTAAAACGAAATCTGTTCCGCTAATGAATTGCATGTCTTTTCATAACACTGGTAGTTAGTATCATGTCATTAAAAAAATTAATTCTTCTTGCATTCTGTGTGATGGGATTAAAAAAGGAAGATGAAGTCTGATTCTTATAAGTAAGATAAGTCACGTTGCAGGTATAGGTATACTTGTGCATTTCTATAGGAAATGTGGGAAGTTATTTTCCATGAAATAAATCACTTGATGGAAACTCTGTTTGTGTACCACCAACAATAAATACTAGTTCATGCTGTAAAGCCTAACAGAATGTATCTCTGAAATTGCCTCTTATACAGAGAGAGAAAGAAGTTTTGCCTGTATATGAGTCTCGTGCGTTTATATGGAATCAAAAGAGTGTGGGTACGTAAGTGCCTTACTTAGTTCAGTGCAAATTATTCTCACTGTATTTTCTTATGGTGGCTAACAAAGGTAAACTTTTAGTTTCACAATGAGCTAGAACATGCGAAGCCGAGGAAAGTATAGAGAAGTAGTAGAAAGTTGAAACTTTGCTACTGGCAAGTTTGCTCATCTGCACAGATGGTAAGAAGAGAGAGAGCACCGAATTAAGAGAAGAAGAAGAAGAAGAAGAGGAGAGTGAGGGTAGCCCATGAAAACTAAAGGCCCTCTTCTCTCTCATAACATAAGCCACTGGTTCCATGTATTCATTCTCTATGGAGACTTTACCTATTGTCTTACTCTTACCTGAATAAAAGTGTAAGAAAGCATAGCGACCCCCTTAATTAGGTTTCCAAGTAAAATCATTTGACACAGAAAGTAAGCACATACATAGTACACATACAAAACTCCTGGTGAAATCTGATCAGCGAGTTTTCCCTTGGAAAGAAAAATGACAAGAAATTATAGCTGATAAAGTCAGGAGGAGTTACACACGTAAAACCCACCCACTACCACTCGATCTGCATTCTTATCATGGATTTTTGCATGTAAAATATGCAAACGATGAAAATAGAGCAAGTTGATGATCAACTAATGGAATTTGGCTGACTTGCACAAAGAAGAAATTCGGAGTGACGGATATGAGACTATGTCATGCTAATGAGGTGTATTTCTCACACAATACACTTTCCACTCAGCTTGAGTGTATAGACGGAAGCTGTGTGTACAGAATTATACTACTGTAGTATATAATCGCATGCAAGTAGTAAGCTGGATGTTGATTCAAGGCAAGTTAGCATTAGAACTACTCGCTCAAAGCTCTGTCAGTTAATAATGGAGGTTTGGAATCTCTTCAGTGTAGCAGGAGTAGGAGGAGGAGGACTGGCTGTGGCGGTGGTGGCGGTAGGTACAGATAATACGTTCTCACATTTTGCTCTTCCAGAGCTACATTATACAGAGCACATGCTATTGCATAGCCAGCTAAAATTAGTTGAGCACATCAAGTGCACAGAAACTGTCACAAAGCGTTGCTCATGGTTTCTGCCTTTAATTAAGCTCACAGAGTGCTCGACCAGAGACTTTAAACCGCAGCCACAGCAAAGTCGTCGTCTTCCTTTGCCTATTAGTCCTCCTAAAGTATTCTGTCCGAGTAGCTGCTCTTTCTCTCTGTTCTTCTACCTATAGAATACCTCTAGTCTTGTGTACTTACGTGTGTTTATATGTGTGGAGCATGTATCATCCTCAATCCTCTCGTAGTGTGTACTTTCCCTCATCTTTGCCACGCTTTTACTTTACTTTATCCTGCCCTACAGCATAAGTCAGCATCCCTCACTATGCTATTACCAAACACATACATCCTCCTATGAAATATTATGCATGTATTAAGTTTAGCTCGCTCTGTGTACTTACTTAGAGTACTTATACATATCACCCGGCACCCGCGTGAGTCTGCAATGTCTACAGTGTAAACACACATGGTGCTTTTGGATTATCATTATAATTTGAAACTTGCCTATAGTAAAAATACCTTCAGAAATATTGCAAGTTTGTGAGCAACAAGGGCTTTCTCTGTGTAATATTTGCAGCATAATATTCTCTTTATGTTGTCTCTGAAAAAACAACACGGGGGCAGTGAGCGGAGAACCAGCACTAGGAACACAAGTGGGAAATTGCATGACTGAGCTGCTAAAGTATGTAATGTGGAAAATAGCACAGAAGTCGCCCGCATATATTATCCATAGAAAGCACACGCTTTGGTATTCCGTAATGCCACAACCAGGCAAAGGGTGAGACTCTAACGGTCAAAATTACTCTAATACACATACATACATATTATGCTACACATTATATGCATACAAGAGACGCAACCATCGTTCCCACCCGTGTACTTGCTTTCCCTCAGCTACTTGCACACTCAAACTAATAGTCAATGTCGCATTTTATTTCTAACGATAGTGCCGCTCCAGTGCAAGTAGTGCAATCCATGAACAGAACGACTGCACAATAAAAACTGTATAATTTTGTTGAAAAAACTACAAAGGAATTTCTTAGTAGCACCTATACATTGTAAATTTGCGTAGACGGTCAAAGAGACACAGAATCTGTAGAAGTTTCCAAGTTGCACATAGACAATTCTCTTTTGTTACGGCTGAATGTTGTTTTGTGTTGTGTGGGACCCCTCCTCGTGGAATTGGGCATTATGCGAGTGTGTTGTATGTGTGTGAGTGAGAGAGTTGACAAATGCAAATGCTTATATGTAGAAATGTACAACACATCTCTATTATTTATTCCCCGAGTGGAATCGCCGCTTGAGTAAGTGAAGAGTTGCAGCAACTTCGCCGCTCACAATGCAAAACAGGACTAGTTATATGGAGAGTCTACTTTAAAAGCACTCAGTATTTGTCAGATCATCAGATTTGTCAAGTGGGCTCCAGCAGCAGTCCTGCTTCTTCTCCCGTCATTTCTACTACAAGTTATAAATACTGAATAAACGAGACTCGTCGACAAGACACGGACGCGTAATCAACTTCTTTGCTGATACAAGCAGAAAACCCTAGTCGTGTCCCTTGTCAGCAAACTCGTCATTCTATCTCAATCATTCACTAACTGGAATTTACTTTTCATCCCGAATACATTCAAACATACACACAAAAATCTACTTTGTCGTGATGAATATCATTTGTGTCGATCTGCAATACTGAGAAACATGCACAGCCTTGAAATCACATACCCAACAATTTTTCCTCCTAGTTGATCTCATTCTAGGAGAATAAAAGTAAAAGGCAACTACTGAACTGTTGAAATTGTCAGCTAGGCTATTTCTGTGTTTCAGGATGTTCTGAGAGTTGCTTTCTGAGAAGTAGCAATATAAAAGACAAAGCTTGAGAAAGGCATTTCCTTTTTGCTGTCGATGAGATGAGTTCTGAGTTCTGGTTGAGTATTAGTATTAGAAGGATCCAGAGACAGAGGATGTATGCATTCTAAGCCACTTTTCTGTCATTTCGCGTAAGATCCTACAATAGAAATGAAATACTAGCCGCTAAACATGACACGACGGTCGTACCGTGCGATTTGGAGAATAGAACGGAAGACACGACTTGACAAGAGCCGTAGACACGCCACGAGAGTACTATACTCCTCGTCCTAGGACGACTTGAGAAAAAAAGAATCGACTGCAACTCTTATTGTGTGCTCTGACAGGAAATCATGTTGACATGCACATAAGTATCGAACCACTTCACCATTCGCTCCCACTCCTCGCTGACAGAAAGGACAGGAGGCATTCCAATTGCTAAAAAGAATCGTGAACAGCCAACAGCAGACTTGTACATTGGTAGGTGAACGATTGTCTTTGGCATTCTTCGAGTAGTCAATGTACTCTGACACATATAGGCTAAAATCCGCTGAACACAGAAACAGTAATACTTTTATCTTCTGCCGTGCCTTCCTCCTGCGACGACATTGTACATTATATTAATCTACTCCTGTGTGGTATACACGTAGCATGTGAGTATATCGTATCCCAGATCGTCAAAACAAATACAATCAAACAAAGATGAGTTTGGCACAGTGGTGAAGCCAGGCAGACGACATACCTCCAAGACGTAGTTCTGCCGATGCTTGAGACATGTCCGAATCGGATTTCACGAAACATTGGTAGATCCCTTTGTCTTCTCGTTGAACGGTTGCAATGCGGAGTTTGTCTGCAGAAGCACTCAGGGAAATCCTTAAACTTGCTCTTACATCTGCTCCATCCTTTTTCCATGTTATTTGCCGAGAAGCCGATGAAGACTCGTCTGGACTATTTGTCCAGCAAGTAAAATCTGCACTTTTCCCAATATCCACTGTCAATACTGCAGGAAGGACTTGAACACCCAAAGAACTCGTCACCACCTATAAGCCGTCGCAAATACAAAACACGTGAGAATTTTCAATTAAAATCTCCGACCGCACTAAATAATATTTATCTTTGTTCGTGTCTCGTTGCGTGTCACATTAAAATAATAAGTGAACTACACAGGCTGCTGAAAATATTTCAAAAATTCCAACGTGTGTGACATGACATGAGAACAAAGGGATTTAATTCTAATGCTTATTTGTAGCAATGCTGTTAGCTTTCACACGCTTTTGCTAATGCAAATATCCCAGTAAAACTGACACAGTACACGTACTGTACACATTTGCTGGAAAAAGTGTTTTTCAGAATGAAATAGTGGGAAAGGCCCGTTTTGTACAGCGTAAGTTATAAATAGATAGATAGCTTTCTGCTGGCAATCACTATGATTGTATTTATGAGATGAGATAAAACTCTCTTCTGGATTCCCAGTTACATGTTCCATTACATTGGTGCATTTATTGTTCTCTCTCTCTCTCTATAGCTACATTAGCATGCGAAGGCATTCTACATTCATTGTCATTGGGGGAATGATGTATTTCCAAATGTCAGACTTACCACATCTATCTGATGGCGGTCTGACCCGAGACTGTTGTTCGCATAGCAGACATAAATCCCCGAATCTTGCGATCCAACATTCTCTATTATCACAGCACTCTTACGGAGTCGGATTCTCTCTGTTTGCCGAAAAGTTTCAAAGCCTCCGTACCCGTTTTCCTTCATCCACCTTCACACATAGAACACAAAGCATATTACAACCCAAATAATTCTTCCCGTGCTTATTCTACTTCTATAACTTCGTCATAATATATTACGTTATTACAAATTGGAGGAGGTACTATATCATTTTGAAGTATAGTAAATAATTTCAATCCTGTTTTGCATGGTAGGTAATAAAAGCAGGAAACTATTCGAAATCAAAGAGTGGTTATGGGAGGTAGGAGGAGGTACAACTAAAGTAACACTATGCAGTTTGGTTCCGTAATAATTACTAGAATCTTTGATATTTTAATTAATGTGAGTTGCAACCCCAGTCACGAATACACGTACGCCTTTTTCACATTTACCATTTCCCCTTTGCTCCACACACAGCGAATCATCTAGGTATAATAATTAATATGAAAGGAAATGACAAATACAAGCGAATTCATTTAATATCATTTGAACTACTCTTCTCACTTTCATTTTCATCATCGCAAATGGGAATTATTCATTCTTAGCCGACCATCCGACACAATGGATGTACAATGCTCTTGATATCCGCGACAACAAAGACAACTTATTTTAATTTTGACACAAGGCTGTATAGAAATATAATTATAATATTTAGTTTGGAAAGTCTTTTGTGCAAAAGGGCTACGCAAAGGGACTCTTCGTCGCTTTCAATACAAATATTCAACACACAATTCTCGCATCAGTAGTAATAAAAAGAAGCGCTGAAACTGCAAGTACAAAATGAATGAATGAAATTCGCCATTGTGGGAATCTCTTTGAGTCCTCATACGCAATTGTAAATTCCCGAGATTTCATTTAAGTGCAAAAACAGTTGGGTTATTAAAGACAGTATATTATATAGAAATGCTTAGTTAGTGCTACACGATAGTGTTATCAGTGAATGAGTTAAGTAGACAATAACAATGTGAAATGTTACCAATGGGATGGTGGAGGATGTCCTTCAGACAAACAAAGCAGCACTCCTACTTCTCCTTCCTTAAGCCTCAGTTTGGCTACTCGAGAATGAATGTGTGGCGAGGAATCTTTTTTGCCAGCGGAGCCTCCTATAGAAAAGAACTCAAGTAAACCGAAATCCAATTCAAGTCTCACAGAAGTCATTTAAGGAGAAATAATTCTCATGTACAAAGAAAAAGCTCGATGATACTGTGTGCACTGTACGGAGATAGGAGGTAATGAAGAAAATACATATTATTTAGAATTATGTGCGTATTTAAATTCTCATTTCTGTTCAGTTCAGCACATTCAGCGCAATTACTTACGAAGAGTGTTACCAAATTTATGTAAATGAAACTTGAAGACATAAGGACTAGTCGTAGTTTGGGAAGAATACAAAGAGAAAACTACTGGTAAGAGGAAGACAATCTATTCTGACTACTCTGCGAACAACTTAACACTTAATTCTTAGCTTTGTACATAACGTCCCCATCATGTATATCTTTTATGAAGCCATCCGCTTGTCTGTGCCACGGCTTTCTTCCTTTCTCTGAATACTGCTCGAAAAGCAAACAAGCAAAGTAAACTTTGTCTGTTCGTGCTTTTCTCGGACTACATGTACAGTTCCACCAGTAAAAGTGAGATGTGAGTGTGAGGAGAATGAGGAGGTAAGTAAAGAACGAGAAAACTATATAAGTGTCAACTTATTCTTATACCCTGGGCTTTTGCCTATATATTTATATGTATAACGAGCATGTATATTGTTGACAATTGCATCAAGTCTCTAAGGTACTTTGTATAGTAAATAAAATCCAATTGATGAGAACATTATCAGCACTCACTCAGCAACTACATATAAACTCTTCAACCGGGTATTTATGTGTCCCATGCTTTTTCGCAAAGTGGAAACATACAAAAAAGACAATTTACACCGATATTATTCTACCGTGGTGTATTTGCACTCTGTACAGACACATTAGTTGTAAAAAGGAGCGCATTTTCTCAGTACCTAATAAGTACAAAAGCGTTTCTTGCTTTTCTACTGGAGGACAAGTGGACAAGTAGAATGTACGTTAATAAAGAGTGCTAAGTACCCGCTGTACTTTACAATCGCAATCGCACAAAGTGCAATAACGGAACACACAGCACAACAATATAATATTATTAGTGCTAGGAGTAAAGTAAGAGAGCAAAAAAATCTATCGAATTTGAAGAACATACCGGTAAGCTGGAGGCGGGCAGTATTTTCGCTCAGTTGAGTCTCACCCGTAAGTCGATTTACAGTTCGGCAGCGAAACGAAGAAGCGGAATCATTTCTACTAACATCTTCAATCAAAAGCTCGCCCGAGGGAACCATGAAGTATCTCCCACCTAAAGGGTTCGCATTATACACACACAGAGATTGTAAATATTCTTAGTACTACTCCCATTTCCACATTTCTATTTCCTTCGGAGTACATCTACAAGCATAAGGATTTCTATCTTTATTACTTTATTGTGAAGCGAGATAAGATACAGCAGCGACGACACACACCATGACAATACTTGAAACTGAATGTGATAAGACTCGGAAAGAAGAAAATGTACTCCGCTACTTTTAACGTTAACTTGCTCCTGCATCTCGCAACACAACAAAGTTCTTAACACTTCGCAGATATCTCTTTCTGTTCTGCAAATGGCTACACCAGCAATGCACTCTCATTCACTCAACTGCCTCCAATCAAATCTTCTGCGGTTCTATATATGGAAATAATATGGATATATATGGGTTCGTTCACATTCCACTCTCTTCTTGCTTTGCAAGAGCACACTTATGCTCAAGTTTCAGTTGGTGTGTAGTACCCATACAGAGGTTATGTAGGTAAATCTACTAGAATAAACTATAACTACTGTGTCGCATCTGCATCCTACCAACCACATACGGGTAGGTATTGTAGTAGGAGGTAGTAAATGTATCTTCTCATTTCAAATTTAACTTTAGATTCTATCTTAAAGTTCCTACGTGTATCCTGCAACTTCGCAACTGACTTCTTCGTAAGTAAATCAGAGATAGGCAAACAACCAGTGGATTGCATTTGCACAAAAATAATATGCGCAAACCAAATATAATACATTTATACATGTACAGGTACACATTCTATCAAACAATTTAATTGGTTTTTGATTTATTCTTTACATTAATTCTATAGATGCATTTGGTCCATGAATACCACTACTACTTTTTTACATACCTGGCTTTGCTTGGTTCCATTGTTTTTGAGCTTGTATCGTATTATTGGGTATATAATTATCACACAAGCTAATTCAACTTATTACAGATACGTATTCTGTTTGAGCTAAGATGGTTAATTACTTCAATTTATTCATTTCTAATTACTGAACTACGCACAGTTACTGTGTCATTGTAGAATAAAGATTGACGCTGACAATTAATAATTGTGTATGGAATTAAGTACACATTATCACTCAGAAGTTTATTTTTTGTCTCGATGAAATACGTTTTTTCCAATTATTTATAAGCGCTATATAGTATGTCACTTATGAGGAAAATTTTAGATCTAAAAGTAAAAATAAACATAATACATATTATGCACGCAGCAATAGTAGAGCACTGTACAAGTGTACACGGCTTGTGCTTTAGGTAGGTATTAAATTTTATTTTAGGTAGCTCTAGCATTGCATCAGGATACTTTCGTTGAGGAAGAAATGGTGAAAGTAAGCTAGTGTTGTAATACAATCCGTTGCTCTATCACATTACCATCAACTGTTTCCTTGTAAACATTTCATTTCATGCCTGACATGGCACTAAAGATTTACAAGGTTTTGCAGTAGGTACCAGCTACAGTACAATGGCGTACAGGAAGTGTAAGTACAGCACATGTCTACAGAGAAAATTTAAAATGTCTCTCCGACAAACAGAACAAGTTTCATATAAGAAATCTCATATATAGATATAGCAGCACATGTAAAATGCATACTAAGAAATACATTTCTGGGAAATAAATTCCCTTGCATGCACACATTTTGACATTGAACTGATAGAACATGTAAAACACCAAAATATTTTCCGTATGTCAAATAATATTTTGCTGCTTGTCTATTTATGCAAACATGAGTACGGCAACTGTAAATGTAAATTATTCAAAAGGTTAAATGCTAAAGCTGAAACGGATCGCTTACACTCACGTATTCCATTTCTTTCAGGTGGGCTCGGATCTGATCCACATTACGCAACACACCCACACCAAAACTATGCTACTTCATCTCTGGCAATTGATTTTTGAAATAAAAAGGTGAATTAAACATTTCCCATTGTCTCTACATGGTAAATCACAGCTTACTCAAATACCCTGCGTGTGTAACCCAGCTTACTTACCCGTGTTATATTATATTATCCATTCTTCCTTTCTTTCTTTCTTTCTGCTATAAAAAGAATAATAAAACGCAGTGCTACATGAAATCCTTGCAGATTTACACTGAAACTCACCTCCGCCAGAATGTGGGAAGATATTAAAAGAGGTGTCCTTAATCCAGGACGTAACTGACACAAAGTCTTTGACGGGATCAGGGATGAGACATTTCAGCAAAGCATCATTTCCTTCCGTCGCGTAGGTGTTCTCCAGTCTGACATCGTAACGCTGGTTGATCACTATAAGCCAACAGAATATAAAACATAGAAATATTACATAAAACAGTAGGAAATACACAGCTCTGTTTAAGTAGATTACCACAGTTGCTCACTGTAATACTACATTTCAATTTTGGTATTTTTAAACAACAAGGTTTCTCCCAAGCCCGTCACCCACCACATCCACACGCAGCAGGGGCAGTATAAATACCTTAAATACCCGAATACAAATATCTTTCCCTTATAAACCGACAGGTTGTAAAAGGGGAGAGAGAAAGTTAAGTTATTTCTAATTATTAGTTTTAATGCCCTATGGTTATTAGCACAATTTCGCTTTCACTTGTCAACGGACCCATCCAACTATCTGTGTGTCTACGAACAACTCAGCCACACCACAATTCAACTACCTCATGAAACAGTTATTATAAGTAGTCTGTCTTCACCGTTAAAACCCCCCGCTGCGTAGACCACCGTTCAGAGTGAAACGTACCTCCTACAGATACGTGTGGAATACTTCGGGAGCTACGTTTGTGGTTTATTCCCAGATAGACTCAATTTACCTCGTACTAATTGTAAGTAAAATATCCGCGACCAAGCTCCGCCAGAAGACTATTCAGGGTATATTATGCTTTTAACGGTTCTCATCGTTTCGCTTTACTACCTTTAGCCACCAGGCTTAAAATAGTCTCGTTTCGATCTCCCGGGTTAATCTGACGTGAGAAATAGAGAGAAATTATACGCAGAAGACGTAAACACACAGCACAAAGATAACATATTGCGAATGTACCTACCACAACACAAAATAATATTATTATCGCATTGTCGCTCCCCTTACAGTTCAGTAATATGAGGACAGTTTTACAACGCAATGTGTATTTACTATTACTACTCCCAGTTCTACACACATATTTTATGACTACAAGTTACAATCACTATAAATAGAATTCCAGCTTTTATATGGAAGTACTAAACACGAAGAGGGAAAGTAATATTATATAATATCATTTACTTGGCTTTTCCAAGTAATATGCTGACATACTAGATATAGCCATTACTCAAGGTACAGGTTGCTCACAGAAGAAAACATAAACATGACATATGTACTACTAACAAACACGAACTTAATATACACACTGCGTAGTACGAGTATATTGCATATGGGTTAAAAAGCTATGTACTTACTACTGTACCTACTTTAGTTTACGGCTAGTAAGTTCATTTCACAATTCTATTGGCACTACACAACCTAAACTTACAACAAGGAGAAAACTACTCGTACTATCTCAACTACTAAATATTTGTACACACACAGGGGAAAGTAGCTTTAGTAGTAGAAGTAGTAAACTTATTCCGTATAAAATCCACACACACACAAACACACTGCTTTAAGTAAGTACCATAATAGCCTGTACTACTACTACTCCTACGATATCATGTCTTGTCATTTAATACGAGAAAATTCAGGGCAGTGCAGTAGACACAACAGAAGTAATTTTATAGTGAGACTGAGGCCTTCTCATCTCTCTCTCTCTCTGTAGCTAAGAATATCATCCATGCTAGCACCACTCCATCATTTCTTAACAGTTAATAACACACAATGCTATGCTACGTGTAATGCTCTGGATATAAGTAGGATAAAATGTATATAGATACATATAAACGCATATGACTATAGGAAGTGGTTTACTTGGAAGGAAGAAATGAAGCACTACTTACTCGTTTTTAATGCAGCTTGTAAAGCAACACAAGTACAGTAAAAACTCAATAATTCAGAAGCTTCTTTGCTCCTCGCTTTTGCTAACTCGAATCGAAAGGAGACCATTCTGCTTGTTACCAGTCTAAAACTTATTACTTCCAGCAGTGCCACTGGTAGGTCTACAACAAATGCGGTAAATTACTTGACTGATTTCCAGACAAGAGTCACAATACTAATAATAACATTTACACGTTCGTTGCCTCAATTCAGTGTTCAGCTAAAAACGTGATTGTCTCAAAATGAGAATAGCTTTCATTTTCATTCACCACCACCGCACAAGGAATTTGAGAAAGTTGGAAGGCCACAATTCAAAATCAGGAGCCACAACGCTCCGTTTGAAGCGAAACGCATTAAAAATCGTGGCATTATTTCCAATTTAGAAAAAGTGGACGTCATCCCTTTGCAATTACTGGAAGCGAATACAATACACGAGTAACCAAGCTTGTCCATTGTCCATCTGCAGGACTATGACTCTTTACCTTGTAGCATTAGACCATTACTATTAGGATGAGGAATAGGAAGTGGTGTAAGTGTAAGCCATAGTGCTTGTGCTAGCAAAATGGAACCGCAGATGAAATGAGGGGGAAAGATGGCAGTAAGAAAAACTCCAAGAGAGAGAGAGAAAGAATAAGAGTGGACATGGGTTAGTTTAACTCGACGAAAGTTTTGCAATTTCCTAGGGAAAGCTGGACCATTAACCCATCTTAGACTGGTAGTAGAGGTACTTTACCCTCACCATTTCTTGGTTACTGAGCACTAAGCTTTGTCCAGTCGTCATACCACGACCACTGCTACCCAAACTACTCTAATGTCCATTATATGAGAGTTGAGTTTACCGAGAGCTACTTATACCCCCACACGTACAACGAGGAAGCACTAAGAGTGCACTACACATCTACAGAGGAACCAGAATAAAAAGAAGTAGAGAAATTCTACGGGCAGAGGATAGAATAGCTTTGTTGTGTGTGTTCTCCTCTTCCTCTGCCATGAGATCTGAAATGAGGTAATAATATCGTCTGTGGAATGGGCTCCTCTCTCTCGGCTACAACAACTGGTAGTCGTAGTGGTAGGTATTATTACGACTTAATGTAACCTTTTGTGTAGTAGTTGGAGTTAGGATGTCTGAAAAGGGAATGGTGCAGCGTATCGACACACACAGAGGGTCAATTCAATACTCTGCTTGTATTTTGTGTAAGTATGTGTGTCGTGTCGTGACGACTACTACTACACACTGGAGGAGGACTACTACCACCACCAGTGTCGTGTGTGTTGTAGTCCATTCTATTCTGTTGCTCCACATTGACAATTGAGTCAGGAAAATAAGTTATATTGAATTGGGCAGGATTTACTTGGAAAAGATCTGTGACTGCGATAGGAGTAGTAGAATACAATGGTATTACACAAGAGAAACTCACACAGGACCCATACACATTCTGTAAGTAGGCACAGAATTCTTATACGAGTATTATTGTACAGTAGATACTTGGATTGCTCCAAAAGTTACACAATAAGAATCCAATTGAATTCTTCTGTTGAACTGAGGGCGGAGTGGAATCATTTCATTCTTCGAGCTCAATTCAGCAGTTCAGTTTATTTTACAATACACACTACAAGGCATATAGAGATAGTAGCTAGTACATAGAGATTGCTACTAGATTTGAGTAGTGGTAGCATCACCTAATGCTTCTTCTTCCGTGTATAAAGAAGTACAGCTGCAGTTGGAGATGGTCTGTCTGTCAGACTGTGTTGGGTAAATGTAATTTAATAGTTCCTAGCAATATCTTTTATATTTATAGTGTGTATTTTGTACACTTACTTTTTTAACTCCTTTCTATTTTCTTATAGTGTGTGTACCTATGTAGGAGTGGAGAATGATGGTCCTGGTGAAGTAAGCGTGGTTTACTTTACACAAGAGAGACGATGAGGACTGGAGAGCAGACACAGGGTGCTCTAATAAATCTACAGAGTAGCTTTGAGAATTAAATTGATGAAACTCTTTGTAGTCTGCTGTTGTATTCCTGCAATACTTTTAGTCGTGTAGTTGAATGTGCCGTGGCTAAGGAGCCATGCGTCATTTCATTCGTATTTTCAGCCTGAGCAAGGTATTAAGGAGGCGGAAAAGCCGCAAAAGTATATTTTTATTGTCCGTAAGCTATTGTATGTACAGTATAGACTTACATTAAGGGAGAAAAGTCTTTTCCATTCACTTCCCATCAAATCATCTCCTTTCTCTACTTATCATCGTCCCATCTCAATGTTCATGATCCACAGTTTCCTTTGAAAAGTACTTTCTCCTTCTGATAACTAACGTCATAAAAAGGAAGGCTAGTCCACCCATAATGTATATAGGTGCTCATCATAAAAAACCTAAGACTACTTATTTATTTCCTCTCGTAAGCTCCCTATGAACTACAATACACAGTCACAGGTCCACGTACGCTTTGAACATCCAAGGACACTCCATTTATTTTATTTGTGTGTATTTCCAATGTATTTCCAACTTTGAGTTCATCATATCAATTCCGATAATTTATGAAAGAGCTTCTGTGTATATATTGTTTACGTATAGGGTAGGTATATCATATTTTTCCCTGTATGGAAGTTGAGAGCCATATAAAATGCCAGGGTTAATATTATTTTTACCATTAGCTACACCTGCTGTTTGTATCGCACGAGACGACACAAGTAATCCATGTAGATAATAAACAGACGCTATAATATTTATAACATAAGAGAGTCTCCAAAGGAATTGGCACAAAGCTGTATGTGTGTAAGGATTTCAATGCAATATATTATTCACGTTATTACAGGTAAAAAATATTTTATGAATATTTGTAAAATACACCTACGTATTTACTACAAAGGGTTCTGTTGTAATGTAATCTTGTTGGTGTGTCTTGTATTGTGTAGGAATGGGTTTACATTGTTAAAATTAATCCCATGCTATTTGTACTTTGTTTGGTCCAATAATATGTACTGTTGGGTCAGAGGTACTACATACGATATGTGAGTGTTGCCAGTGTACTAGAATCACATAGAGTGCTGTACTTACATAGAGGAAATAGGAAAACGATGTCATCTTTTCAAGATAATGTTTGTAAGTTGCTCATATTTCGAAAAGTAAGTACAATGCTGCAGTAATGTTATCTTTGTGCTGTTGCACTGCAACTGCTGTGTAAAACAGCAAAGCATTGTGACAAATGATTGTATTAACGCAGCTCTGTTTGTAATCTTTGCTGTATATGTCTCTTTAGACTCAAATCGAGTTTCGCAAATGTGCAATAGAGCAACTATTTATTTTTTGTGCTCTCTCTTTCTTTCTCTTTCCTTCTTCGTCAATTTATATTGCAATTCTCTAGTGCTGGAGGAATGAGCAGATCAGAGAGTGAAATAATAAGAATGTACAACCACTTAGAACGGGGAATACCAGACACTTTGATATTAGTATTCTCAGACTTTGATAATAAATAAACGGATGAAGTCACCTTTAAAAGACTTTTAACATCAAAGCTCGCGAGTCGACATGAAAGCTGCACTTTTATCATCAGATCCTTCAGATTACAACACACACTTTGCTTCGAACGTGTTTTCTTCATTTTTTCTCCAAAGCTTTTGAGATTTCATCTTGTGTCTGATATGTACATTTTTTATTTTATAATAAGTAGTAAGTACATTGCATATTATATATAACCATGTGCTTAATACGTGGGTGTACCTACTATATTATTAGTAATAGTATAAAAAGCTTTTCATGTTCATATTATGTCGCAATGATAGTTGCTCTATAGCCTTTTCTTCGCATTAGAGAATGTTAAATTGCTGTCGTGCACATGAGTAGAAAAATCCTATACTAATTGGATTGCTGTTGTATTGTGTCGCGATAACTAAGTGCAAAAAATGAAATTGCTTTCGAAAGAAAGAGAAAGACTGTTTGATATCGCTCCCTCTTCTCTCAGTGCGATATCTCTGTGTAATATCTACGTAGCAGTCATATAACTTATGAAAAACAGCAATATGATGTGAAGATGTATTATATAGACGTAGTAATACAATCAGCAAAGATATATAGATGTGTTTTTTGGATACAGACTGTAGAGAGATAAGATACATGGAATTATGGAAGACGATGTGACTCCACATTCCACAACCCGCGTGGTAACGACTCAATGTAATATCTATCTATCTATTTGCGTGTAATATATTTCTAGCAGGAGAAAGATATTGAAGCTAAAGTCAGCAGTGAATGAGAGTACGTGCAAAATCTACGTGTGTGCTTACGTGTACATAGTTTCTATGATTTCCAGTTTTTTTCTTTTCCAGTAGTAATGTATACAAATACAAGCAAGCATGCTATGACCGTCGTATCGATTAGAATTTATCTGATAGAAGCTGAGAAAAATGTTGAGATTCGTGATCTAAAGACAGAATCTTATGTTGGTAGATATATTGCATAAGAATATAATCATTTCGTATTAGAAGTCTTACATATAGCAGTGGGAATACCAGTAATAGTATTATTTCCCTACTCTCTGCTTCAGATGAGCTGATGTAGCATTAGAGTTTAATACTTTGAGTATTGACTGTATGTAGCAGTAGCAGTGCGAGCCTGAAGTAGTAGCCTGGTTATTTTTTGTCCACACACACACAATGCTGGATTGTAGACCTTTTTGTAGTGGTGGATGTTCTGCGAATGTATCTGGTGTAGACGGAAAGTGAAAGAGTGAGAATATTGGGAGTTGAGAAGTTTGTCTGCTTTTGTTGAGCTATGTGAAAGTTGTTCCGCTTGATCGTGAATTTTTCATACAAATCGTCGTCGTCTCTGTGTGTCAAGCGTGCCGTTGAATATTGAAACCTCAGCTTGTTGATTTCGAAAGTGTTCCGTTTCCGTCTTCAACGAGCCATGACAATAAATCGATGTTGGAATAGAATACAGAATAAAATGCTTTGCAGTATACTTGGAGGAGGAGGACAGTTGAACGAGACCACACATAGCTTAGTATCTGTAGGTGCAGCAAAATGTAATATTACACAGAGATACGACTATTTGCTATTGTGCCATATATATTTGAATTCTCTCCCAGATTATTTCCTACAGCGATCTGCTGGATTGCCCTTTGCTTGAGTGTACCCTTAGCATTTATTCCATAAGTATTTACCCACAGGGAATTTACTACCGACTTTTTTGAATACACATTACTATATGTTCCGCGTCTACAGTTAACAGTAATACTTGAAAAGCAAGCTTTCTGTTTACAAGCAGACGCGTGTAGTGTGTAGTAGCTCTCTCATGTGTGCTGAATCCAACTCTTTCCTACGGCTAAAACAAGTGGACAACTTTTATTGAGAGAAATGGTATCAGCTTTGACTTTTTCTTCTCCATTTCCCTGTATACCTTGTAAAATCCCAACATCTACGCTAAGAACTGGAAATTGTAACTGTAGTCTACACTGTATAAGGAAGAATACATATTATTGTTATATCGTATAATAAAATCATGCTTTGCGAATACCATAGCAAGTATAAAGTATGTAGCTCCACTGGCACTACTGGTTGAAGATAGTTGAACAGACACTCTTCGTGCTTGTTTGCTTTGCGAATTCTAATAGTAGTTTGTGACATCACAGCTATGTACATAAAGAGTGTAGAGTGTGAGACTGTTTGCAAAGGAAAGAGAAGAGTAGGATGTAGTATACAGATAGTATAAGACCGAAGATAATATATTTCCATACACACACACGACAAGCAGTTCTTATGCAGCATTATAACATTGACGATAATAGATATCTAGCACATCTGGTGAAAAGCTATCTGTCAAATTGGAAAAGTAAACGGTAACATACTGAATACTGAATTTATATCCTGCATTCATGTAAACTTATTTAGTGGAGAAAAGAAAGGAGATTGTGTCGGGAAAGAGAGTTGTGTAGTTGCATAATGGTGGCAGTAGAGCTACAGTCGGAAGAATCTTTTGGCATTAGGTTTAGAGGTAAACTATGCAAGTAAGTCGTTCAAGTAGATTACATTACATTACATTATATTGCATTGCACAGGAGTACATAGTTTCACAGAAGAAGAAGAGTATTACATTACCTGCTCTAACTTGAATGTCTCTGCTGCGGATTTTGCCAACGGGGTTACTGGCAATGCAGATGTAAATCTGATCGTGGACATCTGGCCGATAAAAGGAGACAGAAAAGGGTGGGAAGTAAATGGTGCCGTTTGAGTAGACTTCTCGGAGTCCCGGGTGGCTGTGCACGGGCTGACCATCTTTTAAATTCGTCCACGAGATTTGTGGTTGAGGTGAGCCTTTGGCAGCACACTGTAATATAAGTCCTTGCACATTTGTAAAGTGATTGTAGCGACTGGGCTCTTGAATAAATTGGGGTCCCTCTGTGTCATACAATTCACTTTTGCACATCGTCACCCAATCTACAACAGAAAAGAAAAGTTTTTTTGTGAGAAATGAGAAAGCAGAAAGAAAACTCTATGGATCGCTCTTTCTCTTTCACTGTATCAGATTGTGATTGATCTTGTTCTTGTACTTTTACAAGTTGCAACATGAACATGAGTCGATGACTGAGCGATACAACAACGAAAGTAATAATATATTTAACAGCACATGACAGCAGCACAAGCAACACTTACACCAAATCCAATTTTTCACATTCAATTATGTTAATTTAATAAGTTTCTTTTAGTCATGCCCTCTCTCTCTCTCTCTTAAAATGAAAGCCCCCTTAACTCACTTCACTGTATCATTAGTATTGTGCTGAAAGCAATTCAACTCATTGTCAATAGAACTGGACCTGCGAAGAAAATACTGGCGAACATCAATAATTTTAAGATTGCTATAATATTAGACGAGTAAATAAAGTTATACCTATACCTATAGTTAAGATAAATCTGTAGCTATAGGATCATTCATGAATGAATGAGTGGTACCTATGCTAGGTATGCTAAGGTTAGGTAGGTATAATATTATTAGTTTTATGTAGATTCATATTCACGTGGGTAGATTATTAGGAAGAAAATTTCGTTATTAATACGAAAACTCATGAATGCTTGAATAAATTGGTAATTCCAGCGGTAGGAATTTTACATGGACGTAGTAGAAGTATTGAGCGAATGTTGTATAGGAATCACATTCTTTCGTATATTATTTCTATTACTATTATTATAAGCCGAATTCTGTTGCAGTTGCTTTCCCATTCCCCAAGAATTATAAAGAAACGGGCTACGAGATTTTGCTTTGCTGAGCATAAAGGGAAGACTGCCATTTGGAGTAGAAATGCCTCATGCTTCACTTAATTTGGATGGCCAAGAGGGATATCTGTTTATGGCTACGAGTTGACTACCCAAGCTGACCTAATCTCTAAAACAGAATTCAATTTACAAGGAATACATCTCAGCTACCCACTACTACTGTAGTTTTGTAGTTTTACTACTTTTCAAAATAGTAGGACTAGCTGAATACACTCTGAAAACGCTTGTTATAAGATTATCTATAAATAATAACTATACAGAAAATTAGCTCTAATTCAACTAGTAGAAATAGATTAAGTATGTACCTCTCTTTGCATATTATTATTATCTAAAGGATGAATCATATAATTTTTTTCCAGCTTGAGGAAATTTGCGTTATGTATACAACCTTCTTTGTATAAAACAGAAATACTTGCTTTCCACATTAATGGAGTTATAGAAGCAAAACTTAATCTTGCCCAAATGTAACTATATAACTATTATTATGTACCTACTCGTTGAAATCAATTCGCTTCAATTCAGTCGGACCTTGTATACAAATGCCATTCCAGGAAACAACCTACTTCACTTAATTAGATCACTACCTACAGATGAAATCATATAATTCAGTCAGGATACTGTAAATAGATTGTAATATACTAGTCCCCGAGATTTTGCGTCTGTGACACACACAAAAATGAAATCATACATAAGCAATGTACGATTACATTAGAATTGAATTAGATTAAGGGTAGAATTGCCAATATTCGGAAAAGTGAAGTAAATATTTCCTGAACAAAATGTTTAGATGAATGACCAGGTACGAAGTTAAAATTAAAATAAATAAAACTTGCTAATATTATTCAGGTAACGAAAAAGAAGTGAAAGGACACATTCGCTTGTATTAAATTATTTTTAAATATTTTTTTTCTAAGCAAAAAAATATTAATTTGCATTAACACAAGAGAGCAGTTGAGAGATGCATTTTAGCGATACGAAGTGCAGTTGGAGAAAGATAAGTGAAAGTATCGTGCATAAGTTAAAGGATGAATTAGCGGTTTGACGATAACACACAAATGGATTTACAGGGGAGATGGGCAAAGGATTTGTGGAGTATGAAAAAGGGTTGCTGCGAATGCAATTTGAGTCTGTGAAGAGCTGGTGAAATGGAAATGGGTAAGAATCAATGCTTTTTCAAGTGTTTCCTCTCACTTGTTAAGAGCCACCAAACCAAATCTAATCAACTTTAGCTTGGGGATTATGCACGGCCTATTCACTCACAACCACTGCAAAGTTATTGTTAGCCTTTTCAGAATAATTTAAACTTATAATACATTTTATACAATAACAGTCCCTTCTCACACTACTCGCCTCATGAATTCTAAATGAATATCACTTTGGGACTAAAACCAGAGTCAAGTTAAACTGATTTTTGATTTCCAAAAACTTTCTCCCTCCCTATTAAATTACATTAGCCTAAATTGCTATACATCTCCCTTGTACTTGTCATGATGAAATTTATTAGGAGACAAATGACAGGGTAACCAACCAAAGAGAGTAGTTGCCTTTTCCATTTTCCATTGTGTGCTTATCATTTCATTCTATCTCGTCTCATCTGTGCACCACTCGTTGAGGAGTACTTCAGTTGCCACTAAAATGAGCAAGAATTATATGTCCCTGTTCATATTATATTCATTTCCTATGTACTTCTATATAATAATGTGCAAGTTCCTAGTTTATACTGGATAAGTATAATTCTCTTCCGTCCTCACATCATTCACTTCCTCGTAAATCCTAAATCCACTCCATTCAAGTGGAACATGCACGAGTGTCGAGTGCGTGAAAGGTAATATTAAATTTATTATAGCAGGTACTATATCATTAGGAACATGTGACTATCTCCCTCCCCAAACGCGGATCTATCTTTAGATATTTTATGACAGGAAAGCTACACATAAAAGCAGTCAAGGCGTTCTTGACATTTTCAATAGAGAAACTAAATAGGAAGGAATGTTTAATTTGATGTTTCATATTATACTTTCCTACACACACTCACTCGAAACTAAACTAAAAAGTACTTTGCGCATAAAAAGCTGATTCATGCATTGTGGTGTATTGTCATTGTCTGAAAGCGACGCATAATACTCCATGTCATCTTTATTGCTGTCGTTTTAATGTAAATTATAAAATCTTGATTAGTTTTACCTGTATTTGCAAAAGCTGCTGTATCATTTTTATCTATATGGTTTATTGTATTTCGTTCGATGAGACTTCATTGTATTTTCTACTTAACTACTCAGCAGAGAGAGAGAGAGAGAGTCGAGAATCCTAACAATAATGTTTCTGTGTGATTAGATTACACTGAATGTTAGTGATATTATTCCTGTTCTGGTTAAATTGGAGATACTACACGTTTCCTGTGTTCATGCACTCTATTATTTAAGAGCAAATAAAACCAAAGGAAATCCGACCATGTTTATTCAAGACAATAGAGATGGGAATTCGAGCACAGGGACCTGCCTGTAAAAGACACGTGTAACGTGATATATTTTACATTCATGCACCTCCAAACAAGCAGTCGTGCCATCTGAATGCATACAGTTCGGCTTATAAACTTAAGAGTACATTATTATAGCAGTTCATGTAGCAATAATAACAAATAACAATAATTTCCTGTTATACAGTAGCAATAATAACTTGCAAATGTATAAAGAGCACCCTTAGTAAATAGTGAAGTGGGTTGTAGAAAATATATATAAGTGTGAAACCTAAGAGCATCTTCAGAACGTATTGTTATTTCGCTATGTGAATAAATATATTATATTTCGTAACTAGTATAATATATCTAGGTATATGCACATAATATAATTGTAGTACGTACTAGAGAATAACGAAACGTATAGCTTGACAAAGAGATGCATACAAAATGAAATTCTGGAACAAAGAGTCCTACATAACTTTGAGAAAGACTTTCCGTCTCATCTCTTACTCTTTCCCCGGGACAAGAGCGTAGACTAATCTTTGGTTTTGCTGCTTGCTTCTTGTCTGACTCTGATCCGGTGTGTGCCATGCTCTGCTTGGATTTACTTTTGTTAAGGAACCAGGATAATATACCTATCTTGCGAGCAAAGCTCTTTTATATCGTTTTGCTCACCTAACAGAGTGATCCGGATAATTCTTACTCTTTCCTTCCTTCCTTTCTTTATGCTTAAACTCACCCCTGTATAAATATCCGATACGAATTTAGACACGGACTCAACGCACGCAACACGCAGTGAACATACAAAATACAAGTCAAGTGGAGAAAGAGTGACTGGGTGTGCTACCACAGTCAATTTTCTATATACGACTTCTCCTGCTTTTAAAATACTACTCACTCTGTGCATTACAAATAGTTTTTAAATGTGTATATAGAATTTATATGGTATTATTATTGGTATTATTCTCCTTAGTGTACTCCTGATGTGCACTCAGTGCGTTGTTCTTTGTTTAGCAGCTTGACAGCTTTTCTAACAGCTATTTGGTGAATGTACACAGATCTGGATGTGATTTGGGATAAATTGGATCTCATCGGTTTCCTTGCATCAACAGCAAGCTCTGCAGAGAGAGAGAAAAGTCAAGACAAAGTCTCTTACAACTCAACCCCACCAATTTCCGCCTCGATTTCCTTTTCAGCGAATCAACATACAATCCTTATTTACATCAGGAAGATCAAGATCCAAATCTATGCAAATGATTCCTGCAACATGTACAAGCAACCAAACACAAAGACTCGCTCGCTAGATCTCTCTGAGTCTGGTTCAGTATAAAATGTATTCCCTGAGAGAGTAACTTCAGATGATCATCACATCACGGCCCATAGATCCTCCGAATCCCAAGAGTTGCTATCTTCACTTGGTCTGCCAGCATCGTACATTCAACTTTTAACATCCTCTCTATATCTCCACTCTTTCCTATCTCCTTCCCGACAACCTTTTCATACACTGCAGACACTAGACTTATCTCCTTACCTGTACCTACATAGTTAAACACACACTATAAATATAATATACCCATCTACCTACAGATATATCAAAATATATATAGGAATATTCCACAGCAGCACCTAATATCAATATTCACAGAGTATTTCACAGTTAACAGACTCAATGCTATAGACAACACATACAGCGTGAGCAGCTACTGCTCAGAGTAAACTGTCGTTGTGTTTTATTAGGGTCACAACTCTATAGACTGTCATTTCATCTGCTTTTTCAATTTCAGTCTCTTGTCCGTTGTTCTGTTTTTCTTTATCCCCACTTACATGCTCCAAAAAGCAACATCTATTCAAATCTATTCTTTTTGAAAATTTAAACCTGATAAATTATACATGTGCTACTGTATTTCAAAATCAAAACTTTGTTTCTGAACTGAAATTACAACTGTGTCTATTGTCTATTGTCTATGTCTGTCTATGTCTTTTACCTACAAAATTACCATGTACAGAAAACAGTATTTCAAAAAATTATAAAGATTGGTGCTAATATTCAACTTTTTTCAAATTCCTTCTAAAATCTCGAATTTAGAATATTCAGAAGAAATCAACACAAACTTTTAAGTTCCTAATTATTTGTGGCTTCAGAAATTATATCTAAAGAATTGAATTGCTAAAGTGCACTTAAACTATAATAGTGCATCTCTATTCACTTTTGTATTTTGTATTTAACCATTGATTACAATATTATACTGCTTGAAATAACAACAATTACTATTTTTTCCTTTTATGCGAAGCATACTAATGCAAGTCTATTATAATCTTTGATATGGAAAACAAAACGTTCTATATACATTCAGGTGTACCTACCTAATCTTTTATTTAGCTTACCTGGAGTACACAGGATAAACTAACCAGAATCACCCACAAGGCTTACAGTTGTATGTTTTCTTGGTTTTGTAGTAGAATGACTACTATGTACGTATGAAGATTGGGCACTATAAGCACTTCCTCGTAATAGGGTTGACGGTAGGTAGTCTGTGATGTTACTGTGGGATGTGGTATGTAGTAGCCATTATAAGAAAGCTGGCTAATACTCAAGAAAAGTGAAACGACGAGAGAAAAAGTAAAGTAGCAGTGTATGGCGTACATGGTTCAGGCAGGGCTAGCCTTCTTCCATTGATTGATTCACGAGAAAAGTGCTCAGCCAGATTTCTCTCCATTCAACAACCTTCTCCTTCTTTTTCTCTCGCAAGGCTTCTTTTGCTCGTATACAACTACACAAGTCTTCCCGTCTCAGTCTCAACTGAAAGGAACGTTTCTATTTATATTTGTGATGCGGAAGGTGCGGTTCCTATCGAGCTATCTAAATGTGCATAGACTGTAACTCCAACTACACAGTACGTAGTATAAGCCTTTTCTCCAGTCCTTCTTTTGCATTACATAAAGCTTTTCTCTTAGACAGATAAAATATGGGCAAGGAAATTCGACGGAGTGAGTGAGTGAGTGGTCCAATGCGTATGTATGATAGGAAATGGATATAATCCATCGTCCTATCCTTTCACAATTGAACTTGTCTACTTCTCCGCTACAGAACCAGATACATATGAGGATACAGTTGTTATTGTACTAACGACCAGAGGAACAGATTATATCTCAACTAGTAGAACTAAGTAAACAGGGTATTTCCCAAATACCCAGTCTGTCAGAAAAAGACAAAGTGTAAATATTTTCACTAAAAAACAATTCATTTGCTACATAAATCATTTATTATCGCAAGAAAACTGTTCACGCACCATCAGAACAACAAGGGAATTTTTAGGCAATAGTCAAATACAAAGGAATCCCTTCACGTCATTATGTGGCAATCACAAACAAAATGTTTACTAGTGCACGTATTTCAGATACTACTCTTTCTTACTATACAATTGGCAATGGAATTGTGAATGAATGAGTTGTGTACAATAAAGTAGCAGTAGCGTGTGTATAGGTATATGCAGTTGTGTGTAGTATTCTTGTTTGGAGTTAGTGTTACAGTTGTACTAGAATGTCATGGGTAGGTATTGCTGTAGGAGTTGGGTAAAGTGCAAGAGAGTCTTGAAGTGTGAGTGAGAGATGCGGAAAGTAAAAGTATGAAAAGCTCTTCGGTTCTGACTACTTTTCTTCAGTGTTATTTTCTGTTGGAAGAGCAGGCCGCTTCCGGGAGGAACAAGCAATGCAACCAAACCAAATCGATCAATCAGTGTCGGAGTGAAAGCAATTCATCTAATCGAAACCACACGACTGGTCTGGCCTGGTCTACTCTGTCTCTCACTTTCTCCGCTTTCTCTCACTCCGGTCTCTTACGGCCCAGTTGCTCATATTGGTTGTGTGTGCCATTTGCCATATTATCATAGGACGAGCAACGTTTGCTGTATGTGCAAGTCTACTCGTAAAGGGCCCGATTCTTGGCATGAGTTCTATTACTGCCACTGTGACTGTAATAAAAGTTAAAGTAACACAAGAGGTGTTACTATATTATCTGTATATAAGACCATAATGCCCCGAGACTACTACTCAAGACGACATGACACATAAAGCAGTATACAAATGATAGGAGTAAAGTAGTCAGAGTTGTATACATGAGATATGTCCACCAGGATGTCGACAATGACGCCAAGTACTCCAATTCGCTGGGAGATTGAAACCAGAGCTGTGGCTCATCCAGGCTTAAGTTTGTTGAGAGTTCTGAGCTGAACTAATCTTAGTTTGCAAATATCAATCTGCATGTCTCTCGTCCTGTCTTCCAGACACACTTGCGACAAATAATTCCTCTTAGACTATTTTATAACGGTAAAGACTAAGCACAATGTAGCAGCAGAGTGGATATTGCTGTATTAGTAGTAGAAAGGAGTATAGAACTCTTAGTGTTCTCCGGGTAAATATATTTCGAGTAAAATGAGAAAAAGTAACAACAGATGCATCAAGCTTATACACACTTCATCACTCACGCACATCAGCCTCTAAATTCTCTCGCATCATCACAGCTTATACACTTATAACTCCAAATGCACAAACATCACTATACTATGGAACTGCAAAGGAAACGCGGATATCAACACGCGCGTCTCCGGTTGTAATCTCTGAGAATGAATCAACTACTACTTCTACTATTATAGGTTCTTTTAGTGTTATAGAGAAAAGAGAAGCTAAAAATGCATCCTTTTACCAAAGAAACATTTCCTTTGGCTTTCCCAGTCACTCTTGTAGAAATACAAGAAGAGAAACAAGAAGAAATGCAAACAGAAGAAGAAGACTGTTTAGATTTCTTATGTTTAGGGCTAGTAGTATGGTGAGTATTTGATATAGTTTTATTTTAACTTGTTCGAAGTGTAGAAGGAGGAAATGTGTGGAGTTTCAGTGTTTGAGTTTATAGAGAAGAGTGAGACAGTGCAAAGTGCAGACATTTACCAACTTAGTGCTGTGTGGCAGTTAAACTGATTGAAATATAAAGAATATATGTTGTGTAGAATAGTGGAGACCGCAAGAAGAAGCTCATCCATCCTCTACAGCACTCCTCCTTCTTGTTGTTCCTTGTCCTTTCATCCAACATTCACGTCAACTCTTCAGCTGACTGGTAATACGTTATAATGTATTAACTTTTAGTCATTTTAACAGTAACTACGGCTATGGCTATATGAATCCAGTCAAATTCTATGCAAGTATAAGTACAGTCGCCCATTCTTTACTCACAAAGACATATTTCTGTATAGAGCAGTTTACTATACATTATGGCAAGTAGGTATAAGACTTGTTATATTAGTATTATTATAAACATAGCTCTATAGTTATATGTATTTATGTTTTCTGTATAGACATTATATCAAATTTCATCTTTCTCTTTGTGGATATTAGGAAAGTTTCTTTTTCTGTGGGTCTGTGTGGGTTCTCTCTGTTCATAGACGTATTAGCCAACCAACAAGTTCTAAATAGAAAGGAAAGTCTGTGCAAAAGTGAAGTTGAGGTCGTCTTGTCTCAGAATTAAGTATAATGGAAAACAACAGCAATGTAGTAGTAGTAGTAGGGTGAGAGAGCGTCTTGCGGGTAAACTAGCAGTATGTAGGTATACTCACAGTTCATCGTAGTAGCCACATATATAAAATATACGACTACAACTAAATCGAATGTGTAGAGAGAGAGAGAAGGCAAAGTGGAAGAAGTGAGGGAAGCAATCCGGACGATCTCGAGTTACTCTGCTATTTCAACAAAGAGTTAATTCAACTCGTTTCGTTTCCTCGTCTCCGTTTCGTTAATAAGGCTGCTCCATTAAAGTCTAAACACACACACTCACAATCACAATAATTCCGACCATTACCGACGGAGAATATAGACTACTTCTGCATGCTCCTACGTACTGCACTGGTTGAATAACAGTTCAGTTCAATATGAAATGATATGATTACACTATACGTAGAAATAACAGAATACATGTAGTCTTGGGCTATTATTGTGGAGAAGTAATAATACGACATGATAGGAAAGGAGCAGAGAACTGTTGGTGCTGAGAATACAATGCGATGGCACGTATTGAATTCACAAACACGTACTGCAACGTTATGTCTTCTCCCCACCATAGCTCAATAAAACTGAAACACAACTGTCATGTCATAACTGTATTGTAATCAAATAACTCTCGCAACAGTTCTCCATTTCCCTCATCCACTTTCCTTTCAAACCAATCTTAACCTAATCTGACACCAATAACTCGTCTAGTCTTCATTCGTCAGATAAAACAAATTTGTTTCCAAAATTAGAATTCGCAAAAATTGAATTGAAATTCTATTTAAAAAGAATGGGCCTATACAACGGTCCCATAATATTTCCTCGCTAAATTAAATATAATTATAACGATAAAAATCAGGTCCCGGAGGAAAAATCAGGTTCTGCCATTAAAGTTTGTAGTAAAAGGTAATCGTCAAAAAATACAGTCATTTTAAGACATTTGTATGTTGTCACGTACATAGAGTATTAGAGAATATGTTATTAGCCATTTCATCTGTTAGATACAATATAAATCGGGTAATTTAATAATAATGGTTTAAAACATATAACGAGATAACTCACTTAGATGGTAGCTGTTTTAAGTTAAGTTTTGTAAATGTTAGATATTATATATGTAAACTGATTGTGGGTGATACAGGATGAAAAGGAGATTTTGACATGAGCATAGAACTGTGAGTGGAATTTGGTTGTGTTGTAAATAGGGGCAGTATTAAAATATGAAAATGATAATGTAGGAGATAATCTTTTGTAGTCCGCGTAGGCACCTACGAACGAACTCGCATGCGATTAAGATTTGGCTGAGAAGTGTAGGATCTCTTATTTGGAAGAAGTGCGGCAGTAGGCATAATGTATATGGATTATGTAGCATGTCTAAGAGCGCTATGTTGTAGATTGTACTTATAACATAAATGAATCAAGACGAAGCAACAACTATGTTAGGAAGGAATGTATACAATTTAATTTACTAAACAATCACCGTGTAGAAGAAGACTTTAATTTGATAAATAAAATCCAGTGAACTCTTGTAACATGCATGATGGGAGAGCTGTAGTCGCTTTACGTTACGTCTCCTTTTTTTAGTAGCCAATCCACTCAGAGTTGCTCTACTTTATTTGGCTTTAGCATTTTATTACTTTCCCAACATTAATTAATAACAAAAGTGGTTCCCTCATTTTGTTTCACAAAGCCAAGTTTTTTCATTTTGCAACAGTAAGTAGCATAATACTCAGACTACACCACCACCACCACCGCCACTTGTGTGTCTACTCCTTTAATACAATCTACAATAGCCATGTTTGGAAACTGTTTCCTTTCTCAAAAGGCAAGTAAACTATAACACTAAACAATATGTACTGCCACCAAGACTATAGCTCACATCTCAGCTTCCATACACACTCAGTATTTTAAGCATTTATTTTGTCTCTAGCTGTGTGCTTACTGTCGGGTGCACAGGAAAGATTAACTACTTCTATAGAGAGAGACGTAAAATGACGGAGAAAAAGACTCAGTCAGATGTATTACAAAATTGCATGCGTTAGCTTTGTAGTTCAAGTGAAACTTTATCCCTTTGAGTTGAAGTACCTTTTTACTTTAACCTGCTGGATCAGTCAAGTCAGCCAAGTCAATGCAACTCACTATCAGCTCAAACCTCTCCTTTCCCTAGTACTCTTCTTCAGTCTTCCCTCTCTCTCTCTCAGGCTCTTCTATAGGGCTATGGATGTGTAAGTAGAAGTACAAGTAGTTGTGGAGCGACCTAATAACCGGATGCCGTGCTTTACACTCATTCTCTTTCTCTCTCTCTCTCTCTCACTCCTCTTTCTCTCTCATCCTTCTTTGCTCTGTGCGTTGCGGTGGTGGCCTAGATATTCGCGTTTTCATTCCATCTCATGAGGAATTAGAAAAGAGAATGGAACAGGCAACATCGTGCCCACACCACAATAGAAGGAAAACGACAAGGCAACGAGATTTCCGTTTAAAAAGATTCCAAGCATCGCTTGGCATGCTACCACTGCCACAATGCAACTATTTATATGTTTGTACGAATAAACTTGCAATCTCACGGTACACAACCTGCCAAAAGAACAAATAGCACAAACTATACGCGCATATTTCAATCGTCTCAACCGTCTAAATGCCTAACACGCATTTATAATCATCATGTCTCTAATCATCATCCAATCTAATGCGTTTTATTCTATACTACGCTATCTGTGCCGCTTTACAGATAAGCACTTTATTACAGGCTAAATACAAATTCTATGAAATATTTTTTCTTGGAATTTAATTTTGCCCTAAATGAAGACGGAGAACTTCTTGTACCTGCTAATAAAAATAAAAATGAAATTAATCTCTTAGTAGTATTTAAAGTAATTGCCGATGTGTTATTCTAAAAATTATGAATTTCAATAAACAGGTTACTTATGTCGTTTCTGACCAAATGGTGTTTTTGGAGAGGAAGTGTGTTATATGAAACGAAAGTGGTACATGAAGTTGTGTATAGGTTTTGGTAGTGTGATGATGCGATATTGTGTGAATGTGAAAGGGATTGAAAGGCAATCCGGGCCAGTCCATGCCTGCTACACCACAACAGTAGACAGACCAATACTCGACTTAAGTTGAAGTGAAGCTGGGAGTGAGAAGCAAAAGGTTGGCAATGAATAAACGGCTCCATTCCATATGCGTCATCCCACACAGAATTGTGATGGTGAATGGTGTAAGTGGTATATACAGAAAGGCTGGCGAAAGTAAATTCTTCTGCTCGCGGAAGCTTAATCAAAGGAAGCCTTGTGGAATAATAGGAAAGTCATTTCGGTGGTGAAAGGACTTAATGTGACTTTCTGAAGGGAAAAGTAGCTGCGCCTTTGGTGTGTCCTTTTCTTTACTACTTCCACTCACGACGACATATTTCTTTTGCATCCTACTTTCTTATTTGTAATACTCCACTCACAATTTCTTCTCTTTCTCTCCAAGTAAGAATGCATGTTACATGTTCTCATGACTATATACTAATATGTACAGTCTAATACGTACAACATTTTGTAAAAGTATATCAGTATAATGGGTCATGTATGTTTGCAACCAATGAGCCTGGTATCTGAGTACTACTACCCATTTCAGATATTAGTAATGAGATTTTTACTACACTGCACTTTCACTAAAGGTGGCAGGTGACGGATTTTCTCATATCGTTGCAATCACAGAAATACAAAGTACTACATGGAGGTTTTACGTGCATACATTGGTATCGTTGTTACACATTCAAGCAGGTAGTGGTAGTTACGTACAAGTAAAATTCTATTTTTGTTTAAAAAATGTCGCTATCGCACGTAATTCATAGAAAAACTTATCTGCACTTCGAAGAATTGATTTCTTTTCATTTATCTTTATGTTTGTAATATACAAAGCGAAGCACGTTATGGGATTCTCATCTGATTTGCTTTGGGTGTTTTTCTTAGATTTGAAAGATGACTGTGACTTTAGTTTCTTGGTGTGAAATTGAAAAACTACAACCCTAAGAACTAAGACGTGCACCTACAAACTACAAAAGACGCAAAACAACAGTCAAATCCAAGTTTCTGTCGCAGCCTTATGGTAGAAATAAAATTTTAAGTTTGCTGGAGCTGCATGAAAAGAAGCCTGCATGTAGTACAACTCACCATTGTGTTGCACCATACCATTGCACACTTTTCTCTTTTCAAACTTGGAATTTATGAGAACATGCTTTATCAGCATGAAGCTACAATTCAGACACATCATTAAAGCTAGACTTTTACTTTCTCCTTGCGAAATGGAGAGATTTCTCTATATGATGGAAATGGCAGTACTAGTAGTTATTATTATACATATATACTTCGTTACACTTATATACATGCAGCAACATAATGTTTTCTTCAACAACAGTTTCCTCCAAGCAGTAGAAAAAAATAACTCCTGTGTACTTGTAAAAAGACACACCTAGACATTTACTGCAGCTGTATCTGTATATGTACAAGTTCATAAAATAAAAATATCAAAAAATTACTCACTATGCTGCACATTTACTATTCCACTTTAGCAAATCAAGTTTCAAAGATAGACTCTGTGAAATTAAAACTGTATGAGGAAAACGTGAAGGAAATAAGAAGCAGTATATCTCCGGCTCTTATCTCTATGCATAGTTCAAATAAAAGCAACGTTACTTTATTACGAAGGGTGTAAGTTCATTATTCTTTTTTGTGCAGTATAAGAAAGTACAAAGCCACTGGAATGACGATGAAGATTACATTTATGAATAAATGTGTTTACCCCAAACCGAAGGGTTGTGTGTTTTGTAGTAAGAGTAAGACCTCACCTGTTATGAGGATGGCGTAGAGCAGGAGTATGAGTATGGGTCCCATCTTTCTCCATTTGGTTGATGGATGGTGGCAAAAGGGTTGATGTTGGTGTAGTATTAGTAGCCAGGATTGTTGTTGGAGCTGTGGAGGAGCCATACTATGTTTCATTCTGTCTTGTTTCGCCTTGTTCGTATTCACATGCTCCTTTCTTGAGTTACACGGAGAGAGTTCCTCCCGCTTCACTTTCTGTGTGTTGACTTGCTTTGCTTTTGACTGGAATTGTGGAACGACGGAGGAAGTAGAAGAAGAAAGCCGGAGCGTCAGTTCACATTCCGATGCCCCACCTGCAACAATACATCTTCCATCAGACCCACCATCAATCACTCTCAGTCTACAACTAAGTCTGTTGCAAGTCTTAATAGACTTTTACTACAACCTCGTCCCTTCTGAAAATTAGGAAGTCTCCATTAGGAGAGGTTGAAGGGTCGACCACTATATGTGCTAATAGTTCTGCACAGACATTAAAATGCCCGCTATGTATTGCACTACAAGTACAGTGACTGCAAGGTTTTCTTTTAACTGAAGTTTCTTGAGCTTGACACGGCGTATAGACCAAAAGCCATAGCTAACCACAGCTGCCTCCAATTTGACTTAAAGTTCTGCCCTACCATGTACGATTAGTGAGTTCTTATGTCTTTGCCTGTGTACTTTAAAGGAATGAGTAAGCGACAGCGGAAAGAGGTGAACAGGCGGGTTAGCGAGATAGAATTTAGAGGCGATCTTTCTTCTGTGTGGATATACGACGATGTGTATGTGTAGGGTGTGCTGTGGTATGGCAGTAGATAAGTAAACAGTAAATGCAGTCTAATAATGTATCGTGAGCCCATGAAGGTGCTTTACTTTAGTTATTGCCAGTAGGGCAACCAACCTTTTGGGTGGTATGTTATGAAGCAATGTATTACGAACTCGTATGCTTCTGCTCGTTAATCCTCATGTAATGAAGACGAATCGTGATATGCCAAGAATTATTGAGATTTACTGCTCGAATAAGCTAGTCGACATCCGAAAGAAAAACCGCCAGACAGGCACAAGAAGGTGCTTCCTTCCTACTCTTTCGCATAGCGAATAAACGGTATATAAGCTGTAGAAATGGGTTCTATATCTGGGAGGTAATGTAATACTGGGGATGTATAGGAGAAAACCATGTGTGTGTAATGTACAAGGAGAAATTCCATGAAAATATTAGTGTCTTGTAGCAGTAGGGCTGACTCTGTGACGGTTTTGTATGTAGAAGTGGGAATAGACTTATTTCCTCCCTTTTTCTCTATTTCTCTTTTGGAGGAATATATATGCGGGAGAGTGGGTAGTGGGTAGGTGGAAGTCCTGGAGAAGGAATGAAACTATGTGATGTAAGTAAAGTACGTGCCAGAAGTCTTTGGGCTGCTGGAGCAAAGACGAAAGTAAACCACAAAGCTAACCACAGCGTGAATTAAACAGTAGATTACGCGAAAACTGCAACTTGCCATTCATTTTCATTTTTGTAGAAAAGAAAAGAGCAGTTCACTGTGAAAGGAAAATAGTCTATTGTACATATTCACGTAAAATAAAGTAGCGTCGACTATACATGCTTCAGATAGAGCAAAGTACATCAGAAAGAGAACCAGCCCAGGAAAAAAACAGCGCCTGGATCTTACATTAACGTGAAGTATGGACTTGGCTGCAACTATACAATTTTCTACTTTCTTTTCTCCCGGAGAAAATATTTTAGTAAGAAAGTGACTCATCTCATCATCCCCTTTATCTTACTACAATAAACTGCACCGGCAATAAAATTGTGCGCTAATGTAACGTAGTAAGCCGGAGTAAGTAGAGTATAAACTGAATGAAGCTATTTAATGCCGTGATGTAATGTTCCTTCGCTCCACACGGGCATTATCTAATGTACAAGTGCCACTACAACGATACCATACCTGTACACACCCAAATTGGAAAACATTGAGAAACTCTTCCAACGAAGAGAAAGAAATAACCGAGCCAGAACGAAACAGTCAATGTCAATCGACACTCGTTGGATTTTTTTCGTTTCAACGGCTACATTAACCGCTTGAAAGACTCATCACACAGCTTTACAACAATAGCACGAGCGACATGCAGCGTAATAACGAAAGGATCTACAGAAGTATTAGTAACTCTCCCGAATTTCTTCTACCACTAACGACAGGCTTAAGCTTCTGACAATCGGCTCACTTCCCCCCATTGCTTTCACAATTAATTTCTTTATAAACATAGAAAGATTACGTTCTGTTGCTCTTTCTAGTGGTTTACCTTTTCAGACACATCCATTCCGACATTTCCCTTCTTGTTTTTTTACACACCGAATTTTTCACTTAGGCAAATAATAAACTATATACTACATTTGCACAGTCAAGGTAGTCAAGGTAAGACAGACCTTAATTGGTTTTGCAGCAGACTACACGGGATAATGCACCTAAGGAAACTTTTGGATTCACTGCATAGTGGGTAATCATTCCGCAGTCTGGAGAATTTTTTGCCTGTCGGAAATGTGAAAATATCCAATTAACTAAGCTAAAACGTTTTAAAGTCTTGTTCGCTACCTATGTGGTAGCATTCCCTCGTAATATATTCTGAAGGTAAGTTGCTACGAAACTTAAGTAGTAGGAGATGAATAAACGCAAGAGGATATTATTTGACAGTGCTAATAACAAGGCTTAGCCGTCAAAAAATGAGCGTTAAAATTTAATTAGACAGGAGCAGCATGAATGATAATGAATCTGGTGGCAGGCTTCGTGTAAAGAGAAAGCCTGAGGAAAGCTACGTATAAGCTAAGAATTTACGAGCGATGTGACACCGGTCGTAAATCAATTCTACACGCCGCTCTCACAACTAAACTTATGGTATAAATGCCGAGTTTAGTGAACGCATGGAAGCCTACAACAGTCAGGGAGCTGAGAGATGCATTTATATAAGCCAAGTGAATACCCACCCTTTATTTTCCTCTTGCTGTTCACAAAACTACTAACAGAAAATAAAAAACACTGGTGTACATGTAAATGGAGATAGCCAAGTTTCTGGAAAATAGAAAAACGTTCATACCTCCGGCGCATTTACAGTCAACAGTGTGAATGTGCGTAAAGTTTTCACCGGGTTCAAGAAAAGCTGCTCAAATGAAACTACAGAGCTGTAAAAGTAAAATAAAACGAGTTTGCCCCTGGACAACAGATGTACCAAAGGTGATATTTAATGCGAAAAATGTCATACATATCGTAATAATGCATGAGAAACAACACAAAGGCTGCAAAACAGAAATATATCATTTACGCCCTTCCCTCCTTTGCATATCCATCAAAACTCCACGTTAGTAGCACCATTACAATGTTGACGGAAGTACAATGCTAAATCATAAAGTAATGCGAATATTTAGCTTCTACATGCACTAACATCTTTATAATACCAAATTTCTGTCCTGTACGAAAGTAACCTACATGAATAACCTCTATGTAGTACATTACGTATAATATGTATGCATGTAGAGCTACTACAAATACTACCTGTCTAGAAGTGCAAGAACCACTTTATTAAGGAATTAAAGTCTTTTTAAGTATGTCTGTAATAGAAACACACGTGTATATATCTAGTAGCATAAATTTTCACTAACTTCAAAGAATCTGACATAAAACGAGTATAGTAAATAGTAAGAACAAATATAGATGCAGATACAAAGGAGTAGGTATAGCCTTTGGTTGAAACAAAACAAACAGAGAAATGATAAAAAAATCCTTTTCGTGTATTTTGTATTTACTTAATGCACTGCTCACTTTCTTCTGTCATGGAGTACCATTTCCAGGGCATTATACATAAACGAGAGACTATATACATATTTCCCAAGAAACTCTTAAGGAGCACTTGGAATATAAACAGTGCATTTTAGTACAATTTACCATGTGCAGCATTCCAGACAGACGTACATTATTTCTCCCATTATTCTTCTCACTGTGTGTGGACTACAAATGCAAATAACTGAGCCATCATCCATGTCGCAGTCAACAAATCCGAGAGTGTGAATAGCCGACTGTCAGAGTTACACAATATTTTATAGTTACCTAGTACTACGTTAATATCATTTTACAAAAAATGTGCTACATAACAAGCACAAGCAGGTCAGATAATGTATAAAATGAAATTACTACAGTACGTGTACTACGGACGACAAATCAGAGAAAGAGAGACCTTTACTTCAACTTCGAATCACTCAAACGGAGAATCGCTTTTATTTCACTTGAGCAACCAAAGGAAATGTTCCGTGGATTCTTTTCCATAGCCATGCCTTACTATTACTTTCCTTGCATGGCTTGGCTTTCCTTTGCTGGACGTTGTTGTGTCCTCCTCGACTATTGTACTATTTTGTATTTCTAATTCTACTAGAGCATACAGCCTACTTATTTGTTCGCATTGTTATAGCATATTATTAAATGTGTAAGCAATCTTGCACTGCATTGTACACATGATGTAAAGTTAACACAGATGTGTTACTATGTACTAATATATAAGTACATAGTACAGTTCTCCTTCATAAAATACGGAGAATGCAGACCGGACACCTTAAGCCAAAAGATTCTATATAGGGCTAAATGAGATGCACTGTATATAATATCCAGCACTTTCCTCGTTGTAAGAGACAATGCAGAATTTCATATATCTTTATAATAGCAGAAGACCCATTTAGAGAGAAAAAGGTTATAAGCACCTTATCCTTTGATAAAGCATTTTGTATCTAAGAGAATTGTGATTTGTGATACATTGGCAGAAGAAGAGAAAGACAAGAGTACACGGCCAAGCGCTGCGTAAACGAACGTAACATAAAACTACTCGGTTGACAGTTAAGCTTGACTCTACTACAATGCAATACAGTAAAGTACAACATTCTTTGTAGTTATCGTATCATCATCTCGTAAACTCAAGTTGCGTCAAGGAGTCCTTCCTGTTCTATCCTTTCCTTCCTGCTTGCCATTCTTTCTCTTTTGACTTTCCAAAGTACACACACATTACATTCCTTGTTTTTTCTTACATAATACTCCTATCATTTCCCAACGTGTTCACTTTCTACACTATATGCCCTACAGTTAACTACATACACAGCATATATGTGCAAGCCTATTGTATTTTCGAGGAAAAACTGACTAAGATATAAATAGGATAAGGTAGGCTTTATTATCAGCATGTAACAATACATATTCTGTGTACATGTATAGGAAATATGCAAAAGTAAGCAAATAATGGTCCTATATAGATACAAGCTAGAGATAGAGCCAAACTACCCACAACAACTATATTTCAATCAACTTCGCTGCATGTAATGCTATTCTGAGAAATAAGTAGTTCCCTTTGCTACTAGCACATCCTAACAGCTTTACATTATTATATTTGTATTTCATTGCCTACTCCTTGCTGTGTAAATAGGAGTACATACATCTGTATGTGTTATCAAGATTTCTGAGGACGAGTGAAGGTACATTGCACATGTAAAACTCAATAAGCAATAATATCTGAAGAGATATGTGATGTATTATTTCTATAAGGACTCCGTAAAGAGTTTACATGGTGGAATTCAGGTTGTATATCTCATCTCCTTCATCTCATTTCCAATCGGGTTGGTTGAGCTCTACAAATCATAAATAAATGCCTTTCCTTTCCGCTTGTCACCTCCGTCCAGAGGGAAAAGAGTGGCTGGTTTGGATTCGCTTGTACATATTATGTCAGTTCGCTTGAGCTCACGCCGAGTTCAACTCCTGGCCCTACTCTCCTTCCCATCTAACACTCTTCCTGTGCTATTTGGCACTAACTTACTTACTCCTTGTACAATGTGCACATTCCATCAACAGCTGCCGGCTACAGCCTACAGTCACTTTCATCCAATTTCCCATATAATCGCAAACAACACGAAGATACACGCTTAAAGTGTTATGTTGTTTTCCTCTCCAATACATACACACGTCTACAATGTCATTTCTTTCAGGCAATGGGATTCCGTTTTGAAATGTTTCATTTACTCTGTGACTCTCTCTCTCTCTCTGGAGCATTACATGATATTACATTTTGCATTACGCCATTTCCTTATAAATAAACACACTCAGCATCAATGTTAAGCCACCTAGTATCTACACTCCATCATCCACTTCCAGTAATGCTCTTTTGTATAGTGAGCACATCAAACGGACAACGCTAAGCAATATGTGAACCACTCCGACGAGTAAACGCAAACACAAGTCCAGAAATCTGTTTTATTGAGAATTCGTGCATATATCTGCAGTATATTCATATATACATTTATATTGTTTCTATTGCTTGAGTGAGTATATGAGGTCCATGTGAATAGAAAGTAGAAACCAGTGAAGCGACATGTTATTTACTCTAGTGAAGTTATGGCATATGCATTGTGGCATTGATAATGATCTACATTTGTTTTCTGCATTGGTGCTTGCTCTTTTGGAGTTTCCATGCTGCAGGATGGCAACGTCATTTCGTTTCACTCACATTCAATTCACCATTCAGACGATTCCATTGTGTTATAAATGAAATGACTGTGCAGTTCCAGTTTACAACAGAATTTAGGTGCATCATATTAAATCTGAATGACAGTAGTTTACCAGAGATACTATACTGATTTAAAGACAGGGAAATCGTTAGTTCAGAGTTGAATGCGAAATTCTATCCAATCTACTGTATTATGCCATGCATATGTGTGTGGTTGCCAATAAAACCGAATTTAAGTAGTAATGTTGCACAGGTACGTACGTTTAAAGTGGCACACGGATATTGAATAGAGAAGAGACCCTTAGCATTGATGGGCAAAGGAGGAAACGAAAGGGAAGTCGAGTGAAATAAATTGGAAAGGAAAGTTGCGACAGAGAAAGCAAGTTGTATGTACAGGGCATTCTGTTGCATGTACCGTTCTTCCTTATTACTATGTCTCTATATGTGAATGTTCTATGTCAAATTGCTGGACAAGTATTAGATTGACTTTATTATTAGAAACAGTGTACAACTGAATTGATTGTACAGTTACCTAAATGTGTATAGGTATGTAATGTAGTTCAAATAGACAATATTTTTTCAGACACTATAAAGCCATATATATACTTACTGTATAATTCTTACGGGATGTATTGGATACTATACTTACATAGTTCGTCAACTCTTCTAATATTTACAACGTTCGTTCGGTTTAGTTTAGTTAGTTAGGATTAAATTGGGTTGACTTAAGTTATGAAGTAAACAAGCTTGATAGGTTCATCATTGCAACGTTGTACTTTTACAGATACTACAACATAGTTGTACACTATTTCATGTAAGTGTATTGTTGAACAAGCTAAATGTGTATCATGTCTTTATATAAAGAGTTTGATGGAATAAATAGTTATGGGTGAAGTGGGCTAGACGTTACACTACTTACATATACAGATATAACGTATGATATGACTAGGTGCCTATATAGGTTAGATTTCATTTTTAGAGTTGTCAAGCTACACATACACGGACGGAGACAGAGATAACATACGTACTCCAGTTTTGTGAAACTCTGTCTCTTTCTAATTTCGCTATGTGTAATTACTGGAGCGGACGAGCATCGACACAAAGATAATGGAGAAGCTCGGCTGACTTTGGATTTTCTAGTTGAGTGTAGCTGAATTTCTGTTATATTGGGAACTGCTATGTGTAAGTATAGACTACCTACTAGTGTTTGTGGAACAGTTGTATTTTGTAGTGTTGTGGTTTTGCTTCGCTTCAGTTCAATTGCACCGAAACTCCCATAGCAAAAGAAACGCTTGACATGGAGGTTAGTTAGAGTGAAATGGACGTTATTCTCTGTAGTTGCCTGAATTCAAGCTGCACAAGCAGTCTGCACTTCTCTATAACTTCACTTATCTGTCCTAGCACTTTTGTTGTGAGTTTTCTGTGGATATGTTATATAGGCATGTCTATAGTTTCTGTCTGTACAAGTATAGATACTATATTATGGCAAACGTACTTATATGAGTGTGTTTGTTTTGAAGTAGTGACTTGAGTCTTCGGAGTTGGGATGGAACTCCTCTGGTGTGGACACAAGAAATATCGTATGTCCACGTCCACATGCTCCCGGGAGACCGGATTCTACTCGCCAAGCCCGAACAACCGAAACGAAATACAAGTACTGTATATTTGAACATTTACTTGCTTATTACCAACTTTCCAGCGGGTAGTTTGCGTTTCTGATTGGGATGTGATGGCGCAAAGCATTGTTGGAGCATTTTTAATGTTGTTATGTTGTGCTACTTGAATGTGTGCATAGCATGTCCCTTGTTTGGATCATCTGCTAAAACTTGTACATTTCTACTTGCTCGTCGTGTCGTGCTGCTTTTTTTGTGGGGCATCATGCATGGCAGCAGGCAGCTACACTAAATAAATTAATTGCAGATAACAAGTGCAAATAGAATGCTGTGTAGTTTACTTTTCTACCGTGGCATTCCCGTCGATAATTAGTTGTTAACTTCAATGATGCTTCCCACTTTCTAATAAAAGAGTTTGTGTCTGGAAACATATTTTGGAAATTAAATCATCTCTTTTGCTTGCCACGAAAAGGGAAAAGTTTTGCTTTGCCTAGGCAGGAAATATGCAACAATTTCATGTATTTGCAGCAGCATGCTGCACCCATCCCCCTGTGCAAGATGAAAATGTCCAAAATCAACAAACTACAAAAGTTTGGGACGTAATTTGATTATTTCTGTTTCCATTTGCCGCACAGAACATTACTCAATATACGGATTTCCAGCAATTTAGTAGATCGGAATTCTGAGAAGCGTAAAACACCAAAACACATGCATACGGCCATGGGTGGTATGTAGGTCTTCAGAAGTGAAAGAATGAATATGTTTGTACCTAATACTCCACACGTATGATGATTGTTATTACTCTTCCAACTTTTATCATTATATTTCTCCTCTCAATTCAACTAAGGTTACATTCTTAAGGTAACTTTCAAGATAAGTTAGTGAAGATTATGCATTTACTGTGTGTCAAGGCATTACTAACACATATATACATCCACACACATTGTACTTGAAGAGTTTTGGCAGCATAACTTTTCTTTGGTCGTGGCAGTCGGCTCGTTCTTATTTCTTGCACATAGTACAGCAGCAGTTCCACTCAACTCACTAAAAGAAGCTCATGAAAGTACAATGAGAATGAGTTGAAAATCGAATCCATTTGAAAATGATTCAATGACACAGCAGCAGGAGAGAGAGAGAGAACCACACAGTGCAGTGGAAGTGGTGGTGGTGGTGGTATTAGATGAATTCTCACACAAACTAACTGGAAGAAGCTTCTTCCTACCACTTACTCCACAACTGCACCAAGCAGAAGGATAAAACTGTTCTTCTGGTAGTCAGGTTAGAAAATTCAACCGGAAATTCATTCTGGCTCTTTGGTTATAATAGGCTCTTTAATAGACGACTCTTTTATAACAAATGTATCCAGGAGCATTATAATATGATTTAGAATTGGACTCTTTTAGAGGATGACTACTACGACCTATGAATCCCTTGGATCACCGAAAAACCAATCATTCACAGTTGGATATCTGACTATACACTGGAACTTTATTACTGTGTGCACTGAGTTTAAGTTGACTGACTTTGGCTAACTCTCTCTCTCTTTCTCTCTCTACACTTTTCCCATCACAACGAAGCACTGTCTTCAATTTAAAGGGAACTGGGACTACGACTGTTACTGTTGTAGAAGCTGAAGCTAACCTAAACCAGTCCGCTCACTCCCTAATCTCCTTATCCATTCTAAGAAATCCCTTACTCACTTTATGCACAGTTACTTTTCTGACGTGCCATGTAAAAAGTTAAAGTCTACTGGTCTGGGTGGTGTCATCCAGCTCTTTTTTACATTCGCATAGACTTCTATATACGGTAGGTGGCTACTTATACCTTTAGTTATATTTCCTCTTGCATACTTTCTCTGCTGGGCTCACGTAGTAGTAATGCGACAAGATAATGAAAAAATCAAATTGCAACTGTAGATTTCATTTCATAAGCTACTACGAAACTCTCCGTCAGCTTGCATGAGCACAAGAATTTGTTCAATTCATTATATTATATTTTATATTACTTTTTTCACTTTTAACTTTCTCGTCTCAATGTTACTTCTAGTCAAAATATGCCTTTGCGTCCCATTCCCCATCATTCCATTCGGCTAATCTTGTCTGGTGACATTCAAACGGTCCCGTGTTGGTGTAGAAGAAGAAGAAGGACAGAAATTTAATGAAAAATAATAAAGAAATGTGTGTAGTAATTCTGCACACACATTTCTGTCGAAAGTTAAAATCGCCGAGAGAGAGAGAGAGAGAGAATGAGGAAGGAGAAGAACATGAATCCCTTCAGAATTGCTAACCTCCTAACCAAAGGCTTTTAAGAATTGCAATTCAAATAGCTGTGGAAAACGCTTGCTAAATCACAAGCTTATCCAGACAGATCACATTTAATTTGGATTCTAGAATCCAATAATAGTCGCAGTCTCAGCTACTCACTCTGAGTCAAAGCGATGTAAGAAAGCAAATCTACTGTACTGGCATCGCACAACTACTGTTTAGCTACATTCGGAGAACTAGCTTTTCCCAGAAAGGCAATATCGCCATTATTAGCATTGTACTTACTACTAATACTACTGTGTACGTATACAGACACACATATCAACATATCTAGCCTTTGCCATTTTAATAGCTCAGCTTTTACTCTTAGCTTGTGTTCACTTCGGCTTGAAATGTGATAATCTTAGTATGAGAATGGTGAAAAGAATGAATCCCGAATGAATGAGCGGCAGGGAGGGATGTGATCAGCTAAATAACACTCAACTCTCTTCTCCTTTCTAAATACTCCAGGAAGGAAATGAATGACTGAAATCTCCAAATTCTCCATTCAAGTCTCCAAACTACACACATACCTACCACTCTACCAGTTCTATGCCTATCTCCCAGTCACTTCTATGTTCCACATCACTCAAATACCTCATCTACATAGGTATCTAATACAGAATCGAATCCTTACATACTTTGTACATATATCCTATACACATCTTATATGTGTATAAATATCCTATGCATACTAGAATGTATATATAGTATTATGTTTTAATAGCAGACTGTTACCAAAACTTCCAACTTTGTTTCCATGATGTAGTCGATCTACTATATATACAGTATACTGTGGGTATCTTGTCTAGTTTAACAACTACGTTCGCCAAATGCCATTCTCATCATCATGCTCTGAAAAGAAACCAGGAATAATTGTTTCTTGCATGAGACTGGCACGACACAATGTGCGCCATAAGTGACTAAATTCGCTTAACGTATTAAAGACGGATACAGATACTACACACAGGAGTAGGTAGTTCTAAACTTGCCTGCTTTATACCGGTAAGACAATTTTGCATTACTCTGATAAGTAGAAGGCTGCAGAATCCGTCATCTCACACAATGTTCTTGGGAATTATATTTATAGTAGCAGTGTAATGTATTAATTTTACTCTATTAAATGCAGATGCATGTTAGTTGATACAGGGGGAGCACAATCTATCGAATTTCTGTATTCCTTATATACTAATACAAACTTTTATACTTTTCCCACAGGTACTGGAAGACTTGTGTGTCAAAATATCATTATAAGAGCGTGTGGATTGAAAATGTTCTATACTTTTTCCCAACAGTAGATTCATGAGAGCAGGGTTCGTGTTATTAGATTAATATTCTTTGTTACACAACCTTGAGTGATGAAATTCTATGTACCTAAAATCATGATGCTATTTTTATGAGTAAACGGAAAGTGTGCTACAGTCACCTATATACTTCATGTAGAAATAAATAGATAGAAACTAATCAATGGAAATGCAAAACGCAGACAGTGTAAGTAGAATCCTTTGACTGGAATGTAGGTTATGGGAAAGGTAATAACATTCCAACCTTGCTCTAAAAGTATAAAGCTTCGTATTTTTTCTCTGTCTGAATTTTGCCACATTCCTCTTTGGAATTGTTTAACATTTTTTGCTTTAATTAACGTCGAAAGGATTGCCAAGGAAAGAACACTCATAAAAATTTTGATAATCCTATATACCTGCTGCCTACTCAACTTTTTCAATTGGTATTTGATGTAATGTAATAATAATATCTCATCTTTTGACTCGCAGTACAGACATATTACAAAGTAAACGCTAAATTTTTCACCTACACTACCTAGGTAGTGTAGGTAGGTATGTTTGAATGTTTGGCAACCATGAGCTGTTAATTACTATCATTATGATGACTAAAATAGATATAAGGGTGAACTTGGTGCTTATATAGCTTTGAATGGTTATACGAGGCTAAAAATACTTGGTAAAATTATAAAAGAAAGATTGTGTTCTACAAAGAAGTCTGAAGTAACTCTTGGCATGAAACAAACAAAAGTAAAAGACTCGGAAAAGCAGTGAGGTCAAAGTAGCACTACTCGAGTGCTTTAGTTAAAGCTAGAAAGAAAACGAGAACAAAATCCCCACGCCACTTTCACGTTGTCAATCAAATTCAATTGGTCTGAAATTACATTAGCGAGAGTCGGCTAATCAAAGTGGAATTGAGTAAAAAATTACGATTCTCTTCACGTTTGTTGAAATAAAGGATACTACTCTGTGGAATGGCACACAGCAAACTAGAAATGCCCTATTCGGTGTAAAGACAAAGACTCGTCTGACTTTTAACACTCCACTATGGTGAAATTCGATGCTTCATGTTCAGCACGCTTCAATTCAGACAGACAGTTAATGCTTAAAGCACAGCTTTCCCCTGAACTCCCTCAGACTTGCATTTTATACTCTTTCTCTAATATTTAACTCTCAGCAACATCACAGAAAGTAGACGAGACGAGAGAGAGAGAGTGAACAACGTCTTCTCCAGTAGTAGTTTGATTGCTGCTAGGAAAACCTTCAACATAAGTTACCACTTTCATACCTGCATAATGGCTATACACACTTTCTCCCGTACTCACCCAGTACTAGAACAGTGTAGAAATTCAACACGGAACTCTTCTCATTCTCTTCCCATATAACTTTCGTATTAGTTTTACTTTTCTTTCCTTGCCTTGTGCTTGTATTAGCAATAGGGAAAATTCTCTTTGCCAATTACTCTTTTAGACATAGTTACTAGCTACTACAAGCACTACTACTCTGTATATTCGCTCGTATATGTACGGGGTTAACAAAACGATGGGAATTTCAGCCTTCATAGAATACCTTTAACGGTGGAATGAAACGACAGGCCAACAAAGTACTACTCCCTCCCATTGCATTACGTTGCACTGTTTTTCCACGTTTGCATTCCGATCGAACGGAATGGGTTGATGAGGTAAAGTAAATTTGTCACAGAGAGTGAAATAAAATATTATACTTGCTCCGTTGCACCGCTACTTTCTCCGGCTGTACCACTGGCGAAGCAAAGAACAGCATTAGCAGAACGAGATCTACTGATTTCTATTTCTATTCCATGGCTATTGCATTCTACAGATTGGATTTGTGCTTTTCACTTCTTTGGTTTCATTCTCCTTCTCATTTGTGCAACCGAGGGTGGAAAATACGTGAGTTGTACGTTTTTAAAGAGAAAAACCTCTAATTCCGAGCCAAAAACCCAATGACAAACTCAATAGACGCTCCAGAGAGCTAAGCTTCACTGTGTCTGTGGTTTATATAAGCATTGGAGTAATATACGAGAGAGAGAGAGAGAGTATCTCATTCTCCCCAATTTATTTTACTGGGTACTTACTTACATCAGATACTGGGGAATATATGTAGACACCTACGAAATCAATCTCGGAGGGAGTACATGGTAATTCAGTTAGTGAGCCAAAAGTTAAACGATGGCAAGTTGTAAGTTTGGTAAGTATGTTAAATGGAGAATTCGAAAGATTCCCACAGTTGATACACGCAGAATGTCATAAATTTCTTGTTGCACTTGTATTTAGCGCAGGCTTATATACTCGCTTAGCATTGCAGTTTATATTATATACTGTCGAGATTAATTATATGATTCAAATTAAACTTGAGGAAAATGATTACCGCTAACAAATGCTTGGTCTTGATTACATTCATTCATTGTAGTAAGAAAACCATTTCTTAGGATAATCGCAGTTAATCGTAGCAATTCAAAATTCCATTTATTCAGATAGTCGTCGTAGGAGTAGTGGGAAGATTGTGTAGTAAGTAATGAAACAGTATTTGCATAGTGAAATCGTGCTTTCTCATTTCTCCTTAGTAAATTCACGAAGAAGATCCTTCTGTGTGTGTACTCCGAGTCTACTATGCACAGTGCATGAAGAAAGTTTGATTTTCTTGCTGGTGAATGTTAAGAATGATGATGGAGTTGAAGAAAGGACAAATCATCACAAATGGAGGTACATCCCCCAGAGAATACCATTTCAACTCGTCCGTGCGTAATTAAATGTGCTGTTTATCTTTATCTGAAATTGTTTTACACTAACAGCTGCAGAGACACACACAGAGTTCATTTTACAACGGGCTTGTGTTAAGCAACATAATTATACACATACCTACTCAGGATTTACTACACTGTCGCTACTCTATGCGCATGCAGAACAAACTCACAAGTAAAATTAAAAAAATCTGTCACTTGTACTTTCCATCGTCCCAAATAATACTATGTTGCCACTGGGACTTGCGAAGTGCATAGAAATTACAGCAGTGTATAAATCACATATCTTTAGTGCAGTCGTCTTCCAAAGGGTAAAGAAATTATAGTATCTATAGAATTAATATAGTAAAACATTTTCTGCCAAGAATAGCAGTTGACTTAAACTTGTAATAAAGGCTTGCAATATTCAATAAAAGCTTGTACATGTTCATAATGCTTTCATCTGCCTTGTCAAACTAAAACATAAATAATTCATGCATGCTAATCGTAACCCGAGAAAAGAAACAAGAAAAATTGCTTTCAAGAAACAAGAAAAGAAAAATGTGTTGATTTTTGACGGGGGTTTGTATTCGAGGTACTTGCGGTATTAATACATGAACAGTGTACAGCACTACTATTAATATACTTCACAACAGATACACTTTTGTGTATTTGTATCGGGTATATAGCAAAGATAAGGTAAAAATAAGACAAGGGCCGATTGCATTGACTACAGTATAAGGAAGTCTTTGTACAAAAAGATCTTTTTAATTTAACACGAAGATAGATTATGCTACACAAGGCTCTCTCTTCTGGTGCTGAAATTAGAAACTCGTTTCCATTTATTTGAAGAGTGGTGTATGGCATTAGTAATAATGGCAGATGTAGATTCTGGTATTTATCTTTACTGTCACATCGTACGTATTCTCAGAATATATCACGATTTGTAATATTTACTTTTGTTCAGTTGCCCCAGTACGAGGAGAGATATGCCGTGCCGTTATAGTGGTGTGTATTAAGTTGAGACAGTGAGAATGTGTGTGCTTTGCTTAGATTTCTTAGCTTCCTTTCAAAATGATTTCTGCCTGTCGCATTCGTCTACTCCTACTACTCGAGTATTCTGATTCGAAGAAAAGAAAGTATACATCAAATGAAATGAAGTCTCAAAGTAGGCAGAATGAAGAATCTCTCCTCTCGCTCAAACTTGCTCTTCTATTGTCTGTTCGACTTTGTAATACTTTCCTTCCCTCTGGGGTTTTCCATGAAGCGATCGACAACGTCAGTCACTAACACTCATACACCTCTATAATACACAATACTTTGCATAGTACACACATGTTTTCCTACGGGTGTGTAAATAAAGATACAGAGAGAGAGAGAGAAGTATGATGGAGTACTTAAATCAAATTACTATTGATATAACACCCATTTTCCCTATCACACCCGTAAAAACGAAAGATATCCATGCTTTCTCATAGTCATCGCCCAAAATACCAATATTATTCCACCCAAACACGTCTAGTCGGTACATTCACCTACATATACACGCATAAAATTCCCTAATGTATGTAGGTATGTGAGTTCCAGTGTGCTATGCGGATAATGTGTGAAATACAATAATATGACATTGTATTATTTATGAACATTGATCATACACCGGCCTATTTTCCTTTGAGTAGCACATTGAAGTAGGCATGAATAAACGATATCTTGCAGGAAAACCCAAGTGATAGTACAATAATAAGATTAAGCTATGCGATCTCACAGTCAGTTTCTTGGTAAACATTTTCACAAGCATTTCACCCTCAACATCTGTACAAAACATTTTTTAATCTTGCATTACAATACACTGTCTCTTATCAACGTGATAGGGAGAAGTGTTACCTTATACATCCTATACTCAAGTTGAGCAAATTGCAATTGAAAAGACAAATAAAAAGAATAAAATGAACTGAGACAAAACAAAACCAGCTTTTTTTAGCGACTGTATTCTTTTGTACTGCACCTAGTACATTTATCTTACTGTCAACCAAAATATATGCAGTGATATTAAATGTTATGGAGCTTCAAGCACAAGACAAATGTCGAAATTGAATTGCATAAAAAGCAAATAATTTGACTGTCCATTTCAGGAAATAATATTTGAAAAACATTTTAATATGATTACAGTTAGCAGAAAGGAAGCAATACAAACTAAATTCAATATTAATCGTGCAGCTAATATTTGTACATTGTATTACTATTTGAGGCCAAACTGGTAAACAGGATGTAGTATTATTATTAAGGGTAAGCGTATAAGGATTGTATTTAGGTATTCTTATCCAGTATGGAATACACATGGATTGAATGCACAAATAACAACCCAGTTGTCTACATCTCTACGGTTTTATTGCTTTTTCATGTAAAACAGACGGAAAATGAAATAGAAAGGCTGTAGTGCCCACTGAGCCGATATGCTACTTATACATCTCTGTGTAAGTAGCCTATCTGTATATAAGATGATGAAATGAATCTTTTTTATCTGTTGAAATGGAAAGGATACCTTCTCCTCCTCCACTCCCAATTTCGAACAAAGACAATCCCAGATCAATGTATTTACAATAGGTGGATGGGATGAATCCTGTAGACTGACAGACAGATCAGACGAAGACAAACTGATATCTTTCCTGTTGGAGTGACTGCCGTGAGATTGACTTTTACATTTGCTCTTACGGCTGCATTACATCTTTACATGGTGTGGTAGATATGTATGTGAGTAGTAGCCACGTAGCACATTTCCATTTCAACAAGAGTATTTGTATGCATACAAGAGTGAAGAGCAAATAGAAAAATAAAGTACACTCCAGCAGCAGGAGCAGCAATACTGAAATACTACGACAGATATGATCATTTCGAATTTGGAAGCAGCTATCAGCGTACTCCGTCTATATTCCTTTATCTATTAAAGAATAATAGAACTGGATGGATCATGTTGATTGGAAAGAGTTGAAAGTGGAGACAGCAATAGATATCTCGTGATGGAACTGAGATCTGCTGGAAGAACTGAAATCTGGAGGAAGGGTATATCTAGTACCTAATAGTAAACAGAGAAAATATAAAAGAATGAAATCGTGAAGGAGAACGGACTAGAATAGAAAATCTTTAGGAAAGAATGGGAGAATGGAAAGAATAATGCAATGCACTGATTGGGTGGTTTGGTTTTCTTCGTTTGCCTTCAGTTCACTGGAGTCAAGTTAACTTTAGTTTGCTTGTGTAGCGTTTGCTTCTTCGATTCACAAAAGAAAAAACAAAATTTGGCTCAGATTCTTTTTCACAAAAGTCAAAAAGAAATGTGATCTTATCTGATTCAACTGCTTTATTTTTCTGATGTACTAACTTTATTTTTTACTGAGTCTTCCCTTTCAAGCAAAATTGACGTCAACAAGTCAAGTCTATAGAGAAGGTGCATTTTCTATAGTTTGACCATCCGACTTGACTTTTGCAAACGGACTCTTGTTCCGCCACGCTATTTTCGCTTCCACAGACACTTTCCCGGAAATATAAAAGGAACTACGTATGAGTAAGGGACACACTTGTAATACCTAATAGCAGCTTTGACTTTTGACTCAAAGAGACGGTTGGAATGAACATACCTCATATAAAATAAAAATACACACACCTACTCATACACAGTTATACCTACTTAACTAAATATAAACCAGAATTGCACAAACCACTCGAAACAAAATGTCATACTTGCTCTAAAGACACTTATACAGTTTTATTATGCCTTTTGAAGATTTGCCAATCCTGTTATTAGTATGCCCTGAGGCACACTAATATAAAATAAAACATGGAATTGCATGCATGTTCGTATAAATTTAATACAGTGTAAGTAGATTTAATACTCCTTGAATTGTTACGTAGTATATGTATATTAAAACACAGTCATATTGAAATGTGCTATTTACTATTTATTCTTTCATTTTTATAGCAGTGAAAGTATTTTATACAGGGATTGTAACCTTAGGAGGTTAATATTATGTAGCCTCGTGTGTACGATTGTAGCACAAGGAAGAAAAGGAACATGCGAAGCAAAGATCAGAAGTAGAACAAGACAAGGGAAAAGGAAGTCTGAAGAGGATATGAGAAAAAAGAGGAAGACAGGAATTTTACTATGTCTTGTCTTATCTTTTGTTCTTTGGGGCATTACTAACTGTAACTGAATAGTGCACGAAATGTCAATGTGGGTATGTGGGTCTTCTGCGTATCCATTATACATTTCTCCAAAAAACTCTACTACACAAAATCTGTTACAACCAAAGTACAAGAACCACATGAATTAAATACAGAAATTCATATTCTACCTGACCTGATTCTGCTTCGTTTTGTACTACACCTACAGCAAATTATAGCACTTTTATTAGACACCTGATATCACCCATCTACCTACAGTAGTTTCATAATAATTAATAAATAATTTCGTTTTAGAATTCGGTAAGAGGATTTTTATCGATAAAACACATTCTCTAACTTAGGAAGTTATAATTGCAACTACTTATTGAGGCAAACCAGCCTTTCGATATTTACTCCAGTATCTAGGAAATTCCAACTTCAATCATTATACAAATAATATTAGTAAATAATATATTGCAGTTTTGATATTTGCTAACATGTGCATGTCCACAGTCCACACAGTGGTCAATGGAAGGAATTTTCCCTCATAATAAGCAAAAAAGTTTTATTGTAAAAATAGCTTTACTCAGACATCCTGTTTTTGAGGCTTAAGTACCAAAATAAAGTAGCCTAGAATCAATTTAGCGGAAAAGCTTTAGATGCGAAACGATAGAAGGATAGATGAAATACTGAATAATATCCTGTTTGTAATAGCAAATTGAGTAGAATGAAAGCAACTTCTGTCTTCTATCCGGAAACAGGGAAGGCTTTCACTAAACTTGTTATTACTTGTCAGCAACATACAATAATTTACATTACATCGACATTTTAGGCAAATGCAATTACACTACAAACTTGTGGCTAAAACTTCAAAGTACAAACAAGTAGGATTCTTCGTCTTCAATCGAAGCAACTGTTGTATTTAAATTAATAATCTACTTGAAATTACATTATTGTTTACAAAGTAAACTATTAAAATAATGATATTTTACTATCACGTGCTAGTATAAGCTTTACCTATATATACAAATGCAAATATTACATGCCAAAATACCAACACAAATGCGCATTCGTCTCACTGATACATTTTATTTACAACATTCAACTTGGCCTTTTCTATCAATTGCTAAGTGAAAGCTCCAGCAATAAAGATATAAAGATTAGACTTACAACGTAATGCTGTAAAGTTCACCTAAAAAGCCCAGGAAGCTGTAGAATTACAAATGTAAAGAAAAATAGACTGGTTGTAGCAGCTACCAGCTCAATTGACTTTGAGATTGTATTTTGTGTCACATTCTTTCCTATCTGTCAAGAGACTTTAATCAAGGAGCTCCAAATATCTCCGGTAGTATCATCAAGACGGTTTTCTCATTAAGCATTCCCTTTATCTTAAACCGGCTGGGAGCTGCAGATAGTTAAAATACTGAAAAGTCGATTCTTACATCGTATAAGTTTAATGGAAAGACTAAAGACACAGAACGGGAAAAGGAAGTAGTGGATTAGTAACAGGGAACTTGTTCTCTGCAGAGTTCCCTTCATGTAACCCAACAACAACTTAAACGATTTCTACGTACATGAATTAAATATCAAGTTACGATGAATGGTTAAATTTTACTTTCTGAACTACACAGCAGTCTCGTCACGAAGAACTTGAGTAAAATCGTCATTTGCCATGTCGTCCATCCAGCTCTGTCTAAATATATCCTTTCGTGTACACATTAACTTCTACTAGCTTAAAACAAGACTAGGTAAAATTATACTGAACAAAATAGTTTGCTGCTTCAACGGTTCAAGTCACTGTGCTGTTAACAATGCACAAGTTCATAGCTGGAAGCTTTACATAAGTGCAATTATTTTCAACGAGATAATTATTTGACACTAGAGCTATACTACTAGGGCACTCCTATAATATAGCGCAACTCTTAACATTTTAGTAAACAATGAATAACATTGATATAACAGATTATAGACCTTTAAACACTATACAAAGCTTTTAAAAAAGATGTAACTGGATCTCTCTGTTGTAATATTGTTATCCTTAAAGATATTAACATCATAATAGGTTTGTTCAACTTCTTCCTGATCTCATAATCTCATATCACATTCTAGCTACGGGCTACCAGTCAAATTCGTCAACAATGTATAATATTTAGAAAATACATACCTTTTGTGTCTGTCTTCTACTTTAATGTTCTTCCACAAACAAAAAAGATAATATTAAGCATAGTACGGAGATAAATGAACCTATACGGTCTTTCTCTTTCCCCAACTGAACGTAATGTAAAACTCGGTGGTATTTTATGCGTATAGCACTCCATTCCACTTTCTCATATTACTTTCTGTTTCAACAGTGTCATTTTTGCATTTGTTTGCTATGTGGCATTACGTTTGGTATCATTTTTCTTGCCACGGGATCCTACTTGGCTATATCTGGCACTATCTGCATCTTGTCTCGTATGATGAGCTCAGAGACAGTTAGTAGAGCAGAGTTGAGTTGAGTCTCTCTTTCTCTCACACACAACCTCATCTGGAGCGAATGAAATTTCCTCCCTGACTTTCTGTCTTGTCTATTGAATTGGAATCTGAAGTCAAAAGTATTTACCCTATAAACTACACACACCTTATATGAAATGAAGGATATGGCAAAATGGTAATAGAACATTTCCTACTGTATGATTTCTATTTTCTCGTCTGAAAAAATCTTGGAGAGATAGAGAGAGAAAAGGCAAAAGTAAGTGCTAGGTATGCTGTATCCTTTGCCTCAAGAACTTCCACAATCCATTCCTTACGGTATGCACACAGCAAAGCATTTCTATACTACACGACAAGTCCCGTCAACCCGAGTCAACTGGAGAGAAAGAGGCAACCGTTTCTCTGACTGAGATACTGACTCAGATCTAGTTTCACTCAAGAGAAACAGAATGGATGGGTAGAATAGAATGGTAATAAGTAGAGTAGCAGTCTTCTCCCATACTCCTACTTCATCCTCTCCTCCGATTTCCTTTACAACCCAAAATTTCTACATTGGCTACTACTTCTGTGTATGTGACTATTCTTTTCTGTGATCCCAAAATGTATACTATTATATACTGTATATACCTATATACCACACTTACACCTATATAAGTACAAATACATATACCTAGGTGCACGTAAAATATAAAGTACGCATACCTCTGTACATAAGTATACGAGAGAGTGCTTTAGAATGGGATGATGTGAATGTGAGTCTTGTACATTACGGATACTCTACATGAGAATGCATATTGTGTACAGCCGAGAAGTGTGTACACACAGTCGCGTTGATATAGTTAAACACGTAGTTGCTTTAGGAAATGCTTATACCGGGAAGTAAAGTAAGTGAAGTAGATGTAGCGAGGGAATTATAGAGACGGACAACGGAAACCGTTTTTATCCATTCCATCTGAGTCACTGTTTGCCAAAACGTCGTTGAATAATGGAATCAAAAGCTGATGGTATCTATCCAGCATTGGACACATTCCAGCTTCCTTACTCTACTCCATTCCGTCTCTCCTAACATGTAATCTACTTCTACTACTGCCATAGTATCATATTGATAGTTCTTTATTCTCCCGGAGCTTAATACGAACACAACTTCTATAAATACACACGTAGAGAGAAAGCGGAATTTCCTTTCTCTTTCTCTCTTACCTATTAAAGTGTGTATGTGCTTTCTCTCTATCTCTCTGTGTATAGATGTCTTAGATGTGTGCGTCTCGTGTATCTGTCTGTATAGGAAGAATCCCAGCTAGAAAAGGAAGAGTTTGACGTGTCTTGAGTATTGGGCAGAATGTTGAGCCCAGTTAGAGTTAGTTTTAACGTGGATGTTACACTTATAGTCTAACATTACGCACTACAGACTGACAAAAGAGCTCGTCGAGTCGATCTTAGTTACAATGTAGTGTAATGTAATGTGTAGCAGCAGTAACGGTTACTGTGCTGTCTCTTTGCCGACACTGTCAATTCTTCCCTGTGCCAATCACTTGGAAATGCGCTCCGTGACACACGGACATTGCTTTGCGTGGTGTGATGGTTGGTGAACGAGAAGCTTTCCTGTCCTTTCCTTCCTCATTCAAAGTTCCTCAACGTTTCCTCCACTCAGATGAGAAAAACTGAGCCGAGCTTCCAATTCCTTCCCCTAACATTACACGGAACGCACACAACACTTTCTCCACACTCCTTTTTCGGTGTCTATGTGAGTGTGTTGTCTCCGAAGGTCCCTTATTACACTTCTCGACCTCTTTACTGCTATAAACCAACTAGTTTCATTCTTCTACTGCCTAAATGTGTGTATCTGTGACTTTGTAGTTGATATGGCATATGTTTGAGTCTGAAATACGTATAGGGCTGTAACAGTAACGACTTCTTGTCGATTGAAGATAGTAGCTTAGCTTAAAAAGCATTAGAGAGGACAGAAATGGACAAGGAAAATATATGTTGCCCTACTCTGTTCACATAATGTCTTCTTACTCACGATGTCAATACTAATACTAAATACTGATGCGATTTTATGTCTGAGCTTCAGTCTCATCTGGCTTAACCTGCCCGATCTACGCTAAAAGATATAGTAACAAAGAGTTATTGCCCTTTACTATTATCTCTTCTGGCCTACACTCATCTTGTGGTGAAACAAGTCTCTTTGTTTCATCTTACTGTGTACAAACAAACTTTAATAAATACACATCAGCTTTGCCAGACATGTTTTCTAAATTATTTTCCCTAGCACGTATTCAACAACTTTGTTTCATCTTCCTATAGCATATAAATGTGGATCTATATCTATATATTGTATGTGTTATATTTATAATACCTAAATACTTATATAATATGCTTACATCACTAGAGAGTCAAGGCTCAGATCGACAATAATATTATGCTAATGCTAGTCTGAACTTTCGTGCGGGTTGACAAACTCATTTTGTATCACCTTATTACAGGCAAGTACAAAATTATATATAGTTACCTAATATTATTATAACTGTTTCACAGATGGATTCAGGTGCGTGCGTTAGCTTCCATCGACACAGGGATGAATAACAATTTCTGTAAATTATGTTTCGCAGTTTCTGTCAAACCCATAAAATCATTTTTGCTCTAGTGAGCATATAGGTAAGTGTATATTATTTTAAAGTGTATTATAACAAATCTAAAGCTTGAAATATTGGTAGAAAGCCGAGATTGGATGAATGGGGTATTAAACGAAGTTTGAAAGTTGGAAATAGAAAATGTTGATTTAGTTTGCATATATAATACATAATATATGTGCTATGAGTGAATTACCGTTTTAGAAATGTTGGTTCTTACTTTATGGGACAAAATGAAGTGTATAATGCCTAGGAAAGGCTTGGTTGTCGCAGTTGGTTCACACACGTTACATAAGAACCTACCTATAGCTGCTAGTCCATACTCCATACTATATGCGTACATATACATTTATATGGAGATATGTAAGTATGTGAATTCTTTACAGACATCTGAGAGAGAGAGTCTGGTGTATGTGGCAAGAAGTCGATCCAAGACGTGACCAGAAAGTTGCAGTGAGACCAAAGCGTGTCTTTAGTCTTAGTTTTATTATAAGGGAAAGTAGGTAGACAGTGAAGATTGAGAAGAGCATTGGTGGTGATGCAATGTTTGCGTTGGTAGTGGTGTGTGTTTCTCCTTGTATACCTTTAGCCTGAAACTCGCTTCCTCAGAGGAATAGACAAAAGCTTATCTTCAATCTCAACGCGACTTTCCCTCTCTCGTCTTCCTCAGACTCTTGCAGCTATTCTGCATTCCCCTGATTCTCTCCATCTCAATGATGATGACAGATCCGTCCTTCAGCTCACCTGCCATTGCCATTGATACGACTTTTTACTCACTGTCCCGAGACGACTTTCCTATCGCATATCGCCCTGCTTGCTCCGTATGAAATGTACCCTGTGCAGCTGCACGAGAGCAACCATGTCGACTCGTATCATGTCAAACCACCGGTGTAACTACCATCTGTGTACTAATCTTAAACTTTTATTATTATTCCGCTGTAGTCACAAACTGTATTAGATCTGACTTGATAACACTGTGTGAGTACACATATAGGAAATATACATAGGAACGCGTAGAAACGATAAAGGGAAGATCATCATCGTCATCATCCAATCGCTTCACCTTTAGGTCTTGTTGACGTGATTTCAACAAAATCACTTTGATCTCCTTGCACCAACGCCATTCTAATGTCATGTGGTATTGCACAATTGCACAGTAAAACTAGACTTGTGGGAACAAACACACATGACACAGCCATATCCACTGTGGTAGTAGCCAGCTCAAGTGTTGTGTAAGCAAAGCAAAATACGGTTATCAGCATTTAGGCAACTAATTTAATTAACAAAGTTCAATTAAAATCCTCTCCTTCCTTTCTTCCCCATTGAGCATGTCCTTTAGCCTAAAACTGTATTGTATATATTTACGCCGAGTGGGTACCACTACATTTAATCAAGCCTTGTAGCTGTACCTTACAGCTATAAAACATAAAATGTTCATATACCAAGTCATAATACTAACAGTAGCATGGGGCTAAATGAACAGGACATAAAGTACCATGTACTCATGTACTTCGCCAAGATTTCTTTGTTGTAATTGCTATATACACTCGATAAGTACCAAAATGCCAAGTGTACAGAGCAGAGTCATTACATGCTCACAGCTGTACTTCCAGCACTACTTCTACATTCTAGGTGTACTGAATGGTAAATAGGAGCTACAAGTAAACAACTGTACTCCAGTTGGGGATAGATTGGATTGGACGTATATGGGTACGTCTATGGCATTGGAGAATGAAATTGGATTATATCACCTTAATATAAGTAATAACATAGACGTAATTCCACCACCGAGATTAGATACGGATGAATGAATGAATGAATGGCTGCGAAATTCTGTTAGTTGGTTTCCACGCTAGTTAAGTTGGTTCACATCACAGTAAAGAGTTTTTTTCTCACTTTGATGGTTTTGGTTCTATTTAGTATATAAGACCAACCAAATTGCCAACGGCCGCTGCTGCTGCCACAGCCAATGTTATACAGCATACAGGATATAGTTGCATAAAATAGATTTAGGAACAACCTAGACACATTCTAGACTACTTCAACTGTCTATAGACGGAAATAGTAATAGAGTTCTGTGCGAAACGGATTTGAAAGAGTACCTAGGTAGTTTATACAAGTTCATGCACTCTTCCTCGTACCACTACATGCCTTTGCCTTTACTTTCTATTGGTGTGGACTTTCTAATGAACCCGAGTCTCCGAAACTTGGTGCTTGAAACTGCACGCTTGCTTTCCATTGCATGGACTTGATTTCTCCAGCATAAAACGGGCTAACGTTTACAACTGGTCTATAGTCTACACAATAGGAGCATATAGTGGTATGGGTGCTCTGTGGTATATTTCTGCAGTATAGAACTATATGGTACATAGAAGTTGTGCTTTTAAAAGGAAGGAAGGCTAAGGGTTTAGGTAACAGTAATGGACTCATTCCAATTCCAATCCAAGTTTGGCTGCTGGTAGGGAGAAACAATGGAAAGTGCACAACAGCTGGGTCCTAAGTGCGATGAGAGCACAGCAAGTGCAGATAAAGTTGCCTGTACAACATCAAATAATGACTCCTGTATTGGGTATTCGTATTCGAACATAACATCATCTCCTTTTCCTCTTATTACTCTCACTTCCCTTTCGGTTTTAGTGTCAAGTCAAGTTAGTCCTTGCATCGGTAGTGCCTGCTCCTTCTACGTGCACCTCCACGCTCTTCTTCTGCCTCGACTGCTTTTAGCTACTGCTACACTTTATTGTCTCCGTTCTCCATCCACCACTGCACTATGTGCTCCCATTAGCCATTGTGCAGAATAAATATCATATAGAAGGAACTGTGGTTGTTGTAGTCTGTACAATACTGTTACACGCCTCTTTGTTCCATTTATCGTGCTTTGTAGAAGGCAGTAGGTATGACACTGTAGAAATAATGAAATATGTCCATACTTAACCTACCCACTTCAGCCGCACAACCCATTACTAAATTATTACATGCAGAAATAAATTAGGTGTATGAATCCACATACTTATAGAATGAGAATGCACTAACAACACAGATAATGAAATCATTTTAATAGAAACTCCAAACTTAATGAGATATTTTCAAGTGTTTGAGCTTTTGATCCCTTCAGGACAAACTACACAAACGAATGCATCTACCTGTGAGAATTATTATTTTCACAAATAAAGCAACTCCTACCAAAAAGGAGCAAGCACCTACCTATAGGCAGTATTAATAATCTCACAGCTCTTCTGTGAATCTTTTCAGCCAGCTTCTACTTCTAATGTGTGTGTTATTTCAATAAAGTTCGTTAGCTGTATAATATTCTTTTGTGAGGCTGGCGGTATGGTGGTGGGACTTGGCCACTGGAAGAAAATCAAAGAGACGCTTTGATATTCGATGACTAAATTCAGTTTGCTCGTCAATTCTATTGTATCCAGTAGAGAGAGGTATGTAATAAATGTGTGTGTGTGTATGGGTAGAATACTTCTATAGAGCATAATATTGCTTAGAAATACCTTGGTTTTACAAAGGAGAGTCATTTAATTATCTGCATGTACATAGGTAGTGAAATGGATGTAAGTAGGACTAGTAGTACATGGAAAAGTGAAGATACAAAGCAACAGTATTCGAAAAACATCGTTTGACTGAAGGCAACAGTATTTTGTGAGGGAAAAAGCTTGAGCCCATTTCGTGCAGCAGTAGTAATAATAATCTAGCTAGAGGAGATATTAGAGTTTAAGTATAATATTCTTTCATTACGTGCCTTTACACGCTGCTACCAGATACAAACGTACTGTGTGGTGATTCTGGTTTCTGCACAAAAGGCAAGGTAAAGAATGTTAAGTACAAAGAGCTTATTAATGACTCTTAGCAAGAATCTCTCCTAAAATAAGTGCACCACTACTGCAAGGCACAGCATGAGAAATTGTATACCGTGTGCATTACATTATACCTATGTGTTGTGTGTGAGTGTATTCTTTATGCCAGAGTGTGAATGGGCAGCATCTGTATGTAGCTGTAGCTGCTATTTAATGTGTAGAAGAATTTAGGTCTGAAGTCATATCATAAGATTGTTATATCCAAGTATAACTGTCGACACGCTTGTCTCTATTGTACTCATTAGCTTCTTTTATGATGTCATTTCATTTCATCGAGAAAGTAAGGGAATCAGGAGTCCAATCTTGTGCAAAAGCAGGAGAGAGAACTAAAGGTTCACATAATACAAATAGGATAGAGAGAAAAATCATCTTTGCTTTGGAGCGAGGCAAGAAGAAGAAAACGGGGAATGTTCTGGTGTGTGTGGAACACACGTAAAATGCACCTTGGCTTTCTTCTTCTGGCTTGGCTAAACACACAGAGAGAAAGGGAGATAAGATTTTGGTGCAACACTTTTCTCCTTAATTACTTACTTCTTTATTGCATTAGAGATTGAGCGTGCACGTCGGTGTACACACAGATACGATTCTTCTTATTTGCTGTGTGTGAGTAACCGAGAGCTCTGAGCTCCGTCTGTCACCTCCATTTCAGCTAATAGAGCTAATCTCAGTCAGCTACTGTGTGCCTCCAAGATGGGATAAGATTAAATAGGAAATTACCGTAAAGAAATATATTGCTTTTTAGATTACTTACTCTTTTGCTCTTCTCCTTTGCCTAACTGTATTAGAAACAAACTAATTTGTCACTGAGATGTGTGTTCTGAACACCAAATAGCCTCGTAGTGCATTCTGAGACAGTTCCCCTTGAAAACTGTAATGATAACTTTTCTGCAAACAGACGTCAGTGTAAATTGCAATGCCATGGGCGATTTGCCTTGTTTTCTGCACGTCAGTTCGTTACGTGCAGTAAAGTCAAAGGGTAATTAACACGGTAGTAAATTATTGACGACGTTACTCATCAAGAAATTGAGAAACTCGCAATAGCTCTATACATTATAAGTCTACTTGGATACAACCTTCTTGCATGCAGCAGTACTTACCTTTTGTTTTTCAGCTAGTAGTTATTGTTCTCGAAATACTTGCACACTACTGGCTCCGGATTTCTTCGGACAAATTGGCGACAACTTTCTTTGTGGACTCCCTTCTGTGTTTTGTAGACAAGTGTCAATTTTTACTTGTTAGTGTGTCTTTGTTGTCGCAGTACAGGTTAAAATAAAGTTTCTTGTTTAGGTAATTTTTTAGTCTGTGACAAAAACAATTGTTTTACTTTATATTGTGTACTATGTGTGCACAACAGTGAAAAAAGGTGTGATTGATATGGTTTACAGTATACAGAGATCAAGATAAACTTTGACAACTGAGTTAATACTAATACGAGGAGAAGAGAGAAGCAACGTTGAGAAAACTTTAGTTATGGCTTACTTAGTCTACTTGTTAGTTGCGATTAGCACCAGAGTTTCTTTATTTGTTGTTTTGGTGTTGGCTTGTATGTATAGGAATGTATGTGTGTTTTTTGTTTGCAGCTGCAGTTGATACTTGTATTATTATATCTGTGGAACAATTGTGAGTTTCGATGTTGGCTGGTTTAGTCTTTTAAGTCAGCTATTACATCTGGACAATTGAAAGTCGTGGAAAAGTTGGTGGAGATTATTCTATGCTTATTATTAGTCTAGAGCAATGTTAAGTTTCTTTGTTGGTGAGGAAATACAGACGAGAACAATGATCAAGTACAGAAGTTGAATTTGCAGGAAAGATTGAGAAGAAGTGCGGAGCACATGTTGAGTCGAGTCTACGAGCAGCCAACACACTTCCCGGTTTCCAGTCTAACCGAAACTGAGGAGATGTGGATGTGAAGTTGGAACCTGGAAGAAATTCGGAGGAGAGTTGAGTAGGTAGGTATGTTCCGTCTCGCTTGTCTATTTCCAAGTAAAAGCAGCAGTAGTGTAGAGAATCAAGCCTTTACAGCTGAAAAAGTGTGGTGTACAATAAAAGCAGGAGAAAAGTAAGGAAACTCCAGCATTAGGGGCCGTCCATTAAGGACGTCCGCAAGGACCGGGTGGGTGGGGGTACAGAGAAGGCGGACAAAATGCGGACATAGGGGGAGGGGGGGTCTAGCGACAGNGGGGGAGGGGGGGTCTAGCGACAGCGGACGTCCGCTTTTCATGTTAATATATGTGAAGAATTTCCCGACATTTTATAAATTTTCTTGATGTATTTTTGTCTAAATATTATAAAACATTTCGCGCTACGCGCGAATGTAAAATTTTTTGCCATTTTTATGAGATTTGAGACCAAATCAATTTTTAATGCGACTTTTAGTCGAATAGACATTATGATTTTTGAACAAATTATTATCCATCACACACTGATGTTTCAAAATTAATAAATTGGTTTTCAAAATTTTTGACATTAATTCTTAAGGTTAATCTTTCATAGTATGATACAAAACAATACAGTTTCCAAAATGTGTAAAGATAAAAAGGGGACAGTTTCAAGCAAATTTAATTTGTGTTTTCTGATAAGTCAAATAATTTTAAATTGAAAATCATAATTTTTTAAGTTGAAATTCTTTGTAAGAACTTATTACGAAACATCTAAAAAATTTCGGCTAGCGGACGTCCGCATGGGAGGGGGGGTCCACTCATTGCGGACAAATGCGGACAACAGGGGGAGGAGGGGTCTAAAATTGGCCAAAATTTGCGGACGTCCTTTATGGACGGGCCCTTACGGTAACTGTGGAAGAATACATACGGTAAGGGCAGTCTGTAGCAACAGTAACTAGCCTAGTTTGGTTGATCATGTATTTTCTCTGCTTTCTGGGCTTCGTTCATGCGCCACGTTCTATAGTACGAATACACCGCACCGGAGTGCTACGGGATAGCTGGTTTGTACATCACAAGAAGCTAAAGCTACTGTTCAGCAGTTTTATACGAGTCACTCAAGCTCACTTTCCCCCAATAAGAATTTTATATGTTAAACCATGTTTAACTAACAATAAGTGTAGTTCACTACCCAATTCAGTCATTCTTAGAGGTTTTGCCTGTAAAATGAGAAGACTTAGCCTTACTGATATATAGTAATGGTGTGTAAGATGGTTAAAGGGCTATATTTCGCTTCGGCTTGGGCTTCTTCGTCTTCTTATGGTTGAATAGGTTATTGTAAGGTTAGTTGCTTTTCTGTGTAGTTGTAGACTTCTCAACGACACCGGAGTACCCAATCTAATATAAATGAAATTGGAAATGCTCCCTTTGCAGCCAGTTTACAATGATTTACTTTCCCAACGGTCTCCGGAATAACCGGCCATTATGATACATCACTTCTTGCTTTGTGTCTACATACTCAATAGACACTCGTTGGCTTTGCGTTTTCTTCTAATATATCTACTACACTTAAAAATACCCACTTTACTATGCTTGGTGCTCCATGTTGTAGGGCAGAAACGATATTCTTGTGGAAGATATGAAATTGGAGACTCGTGTGGAGAAAACACACAGATTCACAAGAGTCATGAACATTTAGAGCAACCTTGCCCCATCATAATAAAAGCATTTTTATTCCACTAAGCAAATATCACCCACAATAAATGACACAAGTATAGATTATGTTATGCTTTTTATGCTTGTGTCAGGCTAAATTGTCAGATCTGCTTGTTCTACATAACTGACTTTACAATTGACTAATACATTTACCTAATATATTATTTTATGCGACAATAAGAAGTTCACATTCTATCATAGTCTAGACAAAAGCTATATTGTTTGATTGTATAGTTGTACAAATAATCATCAAAGAGACTTTTGGGGTTATCAATTAGGTAAATTGTGTTTTTACGTTTAAGTAAACACATTAACATCGTTTTCTCGCTTCAACGAAAGAACCTAGACAAATACAACTATAGTTTTTACTGCGTTGTTAGCAGGTAAGTACAAACATTATGCAAGAATTTTACAAATTGTAAATTGCACTGCATTAAAATTTGTTAGTGTACGTAGTATAGTTTGCGGTCCATTTCAACTAATTTGGTTCGTTCAAAAATATGTCGTAAGTGAAGTAAATGTGTAGGTTAATATCATGCTCTAGCATTTTTCTATAATACTACAAGTATAGACTCGTTGCTGTTTACACTGATAATTAAAGAGAACCCTATCTCATTACATAGTATGGTACCTGGTCCTAGTTATAATGGACTTGTTTTGTAGTTTCTATTTTCTATATTTTATGTACTAATATTTACTATACACTACCACATGCACCAAAAGTGATTCGATATTTCATTTCGAATTTTACATGTTTATATAGTTAAAGGATAAAGTCAAGTTTATTAGTAGGAAGAATGCATTACGACTACTAGAGTATAAAAACTTTATACTAAATCATATTTGTATATAGATTTACAAGAAGAAAGATTTCGAAGGAGACAAGTATAGAGAACAATTAGAAGAAACACATAGCGATAGGAAGGGATGAGTTTATCAATACACAGGATTTCAAAGTTTGTCAAATAAATAAAATAGAAGTTTAGCACCACAACAGTAAGTTTGTGGACTGCGACTTGGGAGGGAGTGTTGAGGTTATAACATGAAAGTTAAACCGAAGATCCTCTATTGTTTTCTTTGATTCTCAACGGAATACATAGAAGATATCCTCCATTGAACGATCCAACACAGATATGCATATACCTACTACAGACATGCTCCTTCGTGATGGCTCATGTGTTTAGAACAACTTGACTGTAAGGAATAAATGGAATAAATGTAGAAGGATTTAGATTGTTAGAGAAAATTTCAACGCATCAACCATCTTCAGGCAACAAAACAAAAAGAACTGTTGGAGAAAGCGAGACATGAATTTCTCCCCCTGAACTAAGAGAATTCGGTGTGTATCGTGTTATATAAGTTAGAGCGAACAAATACACTTGAGTGTGCATGAATCTTATGCGATGCACTATTTTACAAATAGTACTATTCAGGAATAGGAATAAGTTGCAATATCTTGTAACAGTTGAGACTGCGAGTGAAACTAAACGGAGAAAACTTAAACCAAAAAATCTTAAGAGATTTATTAAGATTTAAGGGAATACTAAAGCACAGATTTTGTGAATAGATTTAAGCTCAACTACCAAGCAGAATAAATAAGTTCCGAATCAGGAGATAACAAAGAATTACACTCAAATAAAGCTTACAAGACCAAAACAAACACTATACAAAACAAGAACCATTCATGAAAGAAATGCAAACTACCGAAAATGCTAAAGAAACACATTTATATCCTCAGTATTACCTCTAGGTAGGTAATTTACTGGTTCTGTCTGAGACAAAGACAGACGGACAACTTTCGTCTTTCCATAAAGTAACTACCTTACTTAATAATGACAAATTTCACAACAATGGTATGTATTTGGGGTAAAAAAACAATAAAATCTACATGTACCATGTACCTATGCCTATACATGTATTTCGTTTTGTAAATATAATACTCATATAATATTTGCAAGCCCATGCTTGATGTTTGCCTTAATAAACGTTAATCCGCGTCAACAGATTTTTTGCGTCTTGCGTCTATGATATCTTGATATGCGTGGTAATTTCCGCTTACTACGTTGCAGATTTTGCGAATTTTCTGTCAGGTACGGTTCACGACGGCGCTATAATAATAGTCGTCATTCAATCGTCATTCTACCGGATATCATCGCACTACTGTGGAGAAATTTCTAGTAAACTCCACGTAAAGATAACTAGGAACTGGAAACAATTGTGCGTCACATGTAAACAGTCACATTACAGAAATCTCATTGCATTCGCAAGCCAAGGCAGTTGATTTGAGTGCAAGTTCAGAATGAGACGAAAAGAGCGTTGCGGAATCATTGAAATGTGCCGTTGGAAGGGACAAACACGGAAAGTGAAAGTAGCATTGAGACAGGAGCGCTGGTCTTCAAACGTCTATTCGATTACATAACATCAGAAGATCATAATATTGTAAAAATTGGAGATTTACATTACAAGAAGTCACTTTATCTTCAAATTCATCCAGTTCCAACTTCCAGCTAATCTAATGCTTTAGATCAGTTCTAGCTAAACAGTTCTGTAATGTCTGTTTTCATCTAGGTTTGTAGTTATGTAGCTCTCTAGTGCGTGTTATAAATTGAATGAGTTAATTATTGTTCTAATTGACGGACGTAAATAGTATGTGGTATGTGCAATTTTTGTTATCTCTCATGTCATTGTTATTAGTCTTTATTGTTCCTTGTTTTTAGTTCAGTTATGGCGTAATGGCAAGATATACAGCTTAACTTCTGGACCGTAACGATTTATTCCACATTTTTACAGCAACTTCCATTTTAATTTTAGTTTGTGATTTTTCTTTATTGTTTATTTCAGTTGGAAGTAACACACTTGTCACTTACATGACATGTTTGTAAACATTTGTTAGTGTGATTGTAGGAATTATAACAACACCATATGTACGATGTAACACGTTTACTCATGAAGTAATTAACAATTTAATTGTCATAATGGTTATTTAAAAAATTAGTCGTATAAAGTAGTTTAAAAAATCAGCTAATATATTATTATCAGGAATATCCGTAAGTGATACAAAATTCATTTAAAATATCCAATTTCAATTCAATTCACTAAACTGAGTGAAGTAAGCAATTTAGATTTTATTAGAGTTAACATCACCACAAGGTGTAAAGTTGAATTATTAATCCGGAAAACTTAAATTGGATAAAAATTTAATAAGGCGAAGGATATAATATGTAATAAAAATTGTAATAAAAGTAAAATAAGTAAAAATGGTGGCTTATAAGCATTAAAAGCTTAAGTTTTCGATAACTACCTAATACTAATAATAAATGTTTTTGTTTCTTTATTTACAGGTGAGTGAAAAAATACTGAAACGTGCTTACTAGAGTTTATTACATTATTCGGACTTCACACAAGTATATTAAGCGATGTGACTTAAGTTTTTAAATGTGGTTTTTGTGGGGGAGGGTTGACTGATGGGGGAGTTATTGAAGTTGGAAAGGAGTGGGCAGTGTAATATTAATGAAGTGGTGGCATGAGTTAGATTTAGTGTAATTTTAACCTCAAGACTTATACCTACCTAATGTACGTTTAAGAGTGAAAAATATTAGTGTAAACCTTTCAAGCTTTGTGTATTAATTAAACTGCATCAGAATTCAACCTCTACATCAGCAAACTACTTTATAAAACCATTCTACACAGCGAAATGAAATAGGATCACTAATAAGTGTAGCTGTATTGTATAAACATTTTAATTGCTGTATGTGAATCGTATAACTTAATTGTTGTAAACATAGTAGATGTAAACGTTGTGAGCCAAAATATTTTCTTTTATTGCAATCCTTGTATAAGTGTACCTACAACAAAAATTTGCTGTTGTACTGTTAATGCACTAGTTTGATTTAATTTTGATGACATTGAAATAAATAGTTTGTAATTTTTCATGATCAGTATATCTGATAGTAACAAGCCAATAATCATAAGTCTCTTTTGCCACATTTAGCAACCTTTCTAAAACTTATAATAATGTTTAAACCATTTAACATGTAATACAATTTGTTAGTTATAATGTCATTTAACTAATTGCTATTAATTTTTATCTTCCCATGTTGACTTCAACTGTTAGTTGTTTTAATCATTATTACTGTTAACTTAAATATTTATGAAATATTGTATGTAGTAATGATAACGTTATATAGTATTAATTAAACATAGTTTTTGAGTGTTAATTACAAAATATTATAACCAAATGCAAAGTGTTGTTAATAAGGCCTGTAGGATAACGAAATTGTAAAATAATTATATAATTAATATTAAATCGTATTGCTAGCAGAAATGTCAGAAGACAGACGAGATCATTCATGTAATTGCATTCGGATCGACGTAAACAATTAATATGTAAGTGTAATATTATAAATAACGTAAGCCAATTGTCTTTTAGTTAGCAACATTAAGCGCACGAACGGAGTTTAACATTTATCTTCATTAATTATAATAATCACTCTCTAAAACCCTAAATAGTATGTTAACTATATTTTACTACTGGAGAAGAGTGAAATCCAAATGAACCAACAGAATACATTCATCTGATTGCAACCGACAGAAATTCAACAGTTTCACAACTAGCTAAGTCAGGTGAGCCAAGTTATACGTTGTGTATTTATGTATAATTGTATATTATTTGGTATATCATAAATATGGCTGACACAAATGAGCAGATTAGTTGAAAACCCATCGCAATGAATTTTTAACAGTTTATTTGCTAACAAATTAATTGTGTGTCAATTTTTCACTTCCTAATATATGTTATATTTCCCAAACCAATATTTATATATGATGCATTCATATTCATATCAGTAAACTGTAAACTGGTATTTTTAGTATAACGATAGAAAGAACGACAGCATACCAATTGTAAGTAAATAGCTTAGTTGAACCTTGGACGCAGATAGATATTTTAGTGTATATATTTGTTCACAAGCTTGGAGACAGTGCTATGTGGAACAATGATTTGGTTTGCATTGCAGCTTGATTGACACATAAACACTGACTCTTCATGAAGAAAATCTAGCTATGCAATGCAAACTTTAATTTGAGACAAAGAAATGTGCAACATTAAGTAAATGGATGTAAGATGTAATTAATATACCATATAGTTAACTCTTTTTCTTTCTGCTCTGCTTGTTTACGTTATTTTTTTAATATGTTCATGTGAGTCATATTTCGCATCATTGGCAATAAAATTCTGATGCTCTGTAGTGTAATTAATTACAATTAGCCGAGAACAATGAGTAAATGCAACAATGCAAGTAGACAATGAAAAGCGTATAATATGTGGAGTCATATTTAATAGGTTTTGGTTGACTAATACTTACAAAACTAAAGGTCTTAGTTTTAGTGTTACTTTTTTTTTAAAACGTGTAAAATAGTGCAAATTATTTTGTATATTGTAATAACTCGATAGTGTCGATAGCATTACTGTAACGTAACTCACTAGTGATAGTAATGCTTTATGACATGACTGATTTTACGTATCAATAATCTTTAGTATATAGTACGTAGTTAACATATTTTGTAATTCGTAAGTTTGCGATTGTAATTGTAAGTATTAAATATTAATGATTTCTTTGTTTTACGGATTTGTCAACAGGTTTCTGTAGTTTCGAAAACATCATTTGGAAAGAAGTCAAGATAAAGCGTCAATTTTTAAACTTTGTGATCGGATTGGAGCAGTTAACCCGAGAATTGTTAACTAAATGTTAGAAATCGTATAAAAGTGTATTAATTACACTAAAGTTAAATACTAATAGGATATAGGATAGTTTTTTGTATAGTGCTCTTCCAATTTCTTTTAAATACAGCACTGCACGTAATACAAAGTTTTTTACAAATTGTTAGCAAAAATATAAAAAAACAAAGAAAACAAATTACACCTATCAAGTACAGTTAGCTGTCATCAAAATGTCCCTGAATGTGAATGGACATGCGAATGGTAATGGGGTAGAAGGTCCCCATGCAGCCGAAGCCGCGACAAACAGAAACATGAGCAAGAGTGATGGAGGAGACTCTCCAGCTGCCGCAACATGGGCTACAGAAGCAATGAAACTCGTAGAAAAGGGTGAACTGACCAAAGCATTGCATTATTTAAATCTTTGTCTAGATGGAACATTTCGTCAAAAAGTTCTGAGTGAGAATCAGAGTCTGAATAAGGAGTTGAGTGCAGGTCTCAAGGGACCACGAAGTGACTTTCTAATTCAAGAGGACTTAGGCATTTCAGTGACAGACGAGATAAACTTGCTGGAGAAGCGTTGTTTGGTGTCCATGAAGCTTAGGAGCTATGATAAAGTGCTACTGGATGCACAAAGAATTCTGGACAAGAAGGTCGAGCACTCCGTCGCATACAAATGTCTCCTTGCTGCACTTTGTAAAATGAATAAGGTAAACTCAACATAAATAATATATATTCATCTCATATCCATATTTCCAGCTAATCAGATTACCCTGTGGTTGTTTTACTTTTACTTCAACGTCAATAAGTAAGCGTTAGGTATAGGGTTTTCAATGAACTTGGGTAGAGCTCTTCAGCACAATCACATGCAGAATCTGACTATATAATAGGTAGTATTTTATATCAAGTAAAGTAAAACCTTGAATAAGTTTATGCAGTATAATATAGTTTGCTTAATGTTATACGTAAGTCAATAGTAAAATGTGTTTGCGTACATGCAAAACAAAATGCTGGACTCATCTGAAGATTTTAGTTATTGGTGAAATGAATTTCAGCCCAAGCGTTTCATTAACAAATCCAAACTTAAGACAACATATACATAAAGTTAAAGTAGCTTGTAGATAATATATTTACAAGTGCAAGTATCTACAGTATTGAGGTTATTATTTCTTGTAGCTTACAATATCAAGGATCTTGCATTATTCTAGTGATAAGATTTATGGTAATAAAAATATGCGTGCTCAAGAAAACTGTCAATAACCTAAGATAGGTACCTAGTACCTACATGCTATGCGCTTCGTATTCACAAATTATACGCACAAGCACAAACCGTTTTACGGTGCAGAAAGGAAAATTCTGAACTAACGTATCCTACATCCTATCATTTACTGTGGTTAAAAGGTGTGCATTTTTGCGAAGATTTTACCTAATATTTACTTGCTTGGAAGATATAGCAAATATTAAACGTTTAATTAATGTCTACATCTACATATTTTCTTCTGCCCAAAATATTCGTTCGTTTACTATCACTTTATCCCTAACATTTTGCATTTGTTGATTAACATGACTTATTTAACTAAAAATCAAACATCATGAGAGAGAGAGAAAGAGAATAATTTCATTATGAAACACCGCCACAAAACACAATATGTGAATGCCAATTTGACACGGTATCCTTTAATAAGTTAAGTGAAGACACGTAATTATTTTCTGCGTATTCGTTTGTATGTCTTCATAATAAATCACGTTTTGCAGAATCACTTAACTTAACTAGCAATAAATGTAACGAGAATTAGTTAAGTAATTATTTTTTGTTAGCTTCTCTTTATATTTACGACGAGTATTCTGCGTATTCTGCGTATATATGTAAGTTCAATATTCGTTATCACAGTGTTTTCCTCATGAGTTTGTTTGCGCACCCATATCAAATTGCATCCGTTTTGCACTGCAATTAAACTTAGAATAATAGCCATCTACAAAATAAGCTCATAACACGTTTAGATGCATACAGGACACTGAGGACACAAGGCAGGATTGACTCTTAAACCTTGTACTTTATGTTAACATGTTAACAACTCAAATATTAAGACATGACGAGGGTGAGTAATCATACAACTGTCTGTGTGTGAACATGTACTAAATGACATTGTGAGTACGCTAATCTTACTAATGTAATCCATACATTATTCTATTCTGTATACCGATTATAGCGATAAAGTAAAACATTTAAACTACATTATTAAAGGCACAGTATGGAGTGCAGTATGCATGGTCTTTATGCACAAAACGTCCTGTAGCAGTGTAGCAGTTAACGTTGACATAGTGATTCAAACAATGTTACTTAGTTTGATTTGTTCAAAAAATACGTGAAATGTGTATGACGATTAATGCAAACGTGGTCACAAACACACGTCCATTTGATTTCCATTAGATGGTGATTCGATTTTCCTACACGTAATTTATTGCCAGATGGTAATCGTGTGCACCACATTATAGACATTACTGAAGCTACACGTTAACCTAAGGCAAAAACGATCCCGGTCGGATTGGAACTACCTGGATGGCCAAT
>JABASD010000051.1:0-147425 GCA_019776165.1 Pogonognathellus flavescens | reverse complement strand
TCTCCTTTATGATGTACTAAATCCCAAAAACAATCTTCTGAATGAGCACAAATGTTACAAACAAATTTCCTCGGCAAACTCCACTCTCCGGAGAATAGGGGTAACTCTGCTTCAGTCGTTTGCTGTTCTTCTGCGGGTTTACCCGGAACTTTTCCAATTCTTGGGGATCGTTTAGGTGCCAATTTAAGATAAGAGAGGAGAGATTTTCCACGATCTTCTTTTGGCTTAAATTTTGCTCTACGTTTATTCAATTTCAATAAAACTTGAGTAGCCAAGTGTAGTTTGTAAGGACTCTCAGGATCGTCTGGGTAATTGTCTCCGTGATGCAGTAGAAATCCATTTTTAACTCGCTTTCTTCGTTTAGTCGGTGTTTTATTCGTTAATGTCGTACAACGACCATCCATGTAGTTCTCCAGGTTAGTACGAACGTTTCCCGATATTAGCGAGTAAAACGAAGAGCGTCGCAACTGCATCGCGTCTGGAGAGTCAGGTATGCTGTCGGCTACTTAAATGATATCAAATACCAATTATTATAGTATGGTAACAACCTTACTGCATATAAAAATATTGATGAAGAAGGACAAATTACATTTGACATCAGTTAGAGTAGACTCGAGTGTTGGTTTTTGGTCTTCAAGCTCTTGTTTTATTGTTATAGGGGGCTGTTGCTCTTCCGTTTCCTTATTTGTACTACTACTAGCTTCTACAAGTTCATCTGAAAGTAATTAATTCCGTGTTACAAGAATTGAAACGCCTTTATAGACATTCTGTACGGAAACCTGACACCAACATCACAGCAACTTTCTCCAGTCAATATATCATATTAGCTGCGAAATTTTTACTAATAGTTGTGGTATTATTGTATTCTTTCTCTGGTGAAACTACAAACATACGATTAGTTGGGTAAATACATACTAATATTTTTCTGGACAGGAAGTCATTGTCAACAAGAAAATAATATCTTTATACAGTTAGGAGGAATTATTGGTTGACATTCTTAATTAATTGTGGTTAAAGGCGTTACAAGGATGTTTTTGGCCCATAACCGCTTTGCCGGAAACTGGGAGTCTCAAGCCCGATGAGCTCATTAAGGTCATACCTACCTACATACTACATGATTAAAGCTGTATCTGAGAAACACAGTCAAAACGAAAAAAAGTTCTATGTAAGCAATAAGGATATTATAATATCATCATGTAGATTCACCTTCCAAATTGTTTTCCATGAGAGAAAAAGCCTGCCCGATCTGGAAGACTACTGTAAAACTGTTTGCTAATCAAATTGTCTGATCAAACTAACTCAGATAGTATAGTAATTTTAAACTAACAAGTCTGTGAGGTTTGTTTGATGAATTTGCATGAGAATGTAACTAATTTTATTTGTTTCAATTCCATGTTTGAATTTTCGGATAGATACTAACAATTATAAGATTAATACGGTTCAGATAATGTTTTGGAACTTTCTTCTGTGTAAAAATAAATGTAATTATTCCCACTTTTATAAAATTGACGGCTTATTTCTCATTGTTTAAAATTTCTACTGTATCTTGAGGCAAACTCTATCAGAGTCAGGAAAAATATTTCATTCTTTCATTGCATTCTATTTACTTTAACTTACTTATAAGCCTACGTCGGTGTCACATTTTGTACAGATATGTTTCAAATTCATTTCGAATATTCATACAGACAGTACATGAAGAATTATGTCCAGAATATGGGGTAAAAGTATTAATTACCTGATGGAGCAGCTGTTTCTTTGACATCGGGAATAGAACCAAAATTACAACTGATAGGCTCATCTTCTGGGCTGGATTCTGTTTCTGACTCAAGAGCCTTGACAATCTCATCTACTTTCAATTGCACATCTTCTATTGACTTATCATCATCTTGTACGTCTAATTTACCTGAGATCGACTGAACACAATTAACAAACGGTGGCAGTGAGAGTGATGTTTTGATCATCGTCGTAATGTCCGGAGAGAAAGCCCGAAGATATCCTCCATTTAATTTAATTCTTATTGGCTGTACTACTTTCTTCTTTCTACTTCTGGCTCTTTTCCCTTTCCACACTTTTCTTCGCTTCCTTTCCACTTTCACGCTAACTATTTCCGGCTTTGTAGCGACGATGCCGATTTCATCTCCATCCTTAACAATAGCTTCAGGATGAATTATAACTTTCTTTATTTTCGGTACCCGTTCAACCTCTTTTAATAGCTTCCCGTCGGCTTCTGAAAGTTCTAGGTCTGATTTGACACCTGCTTTCTTTGACTTTTCTATGGCGGTTTCTAAATTTTGTTTTACAACAGCTTTCTTTAAAATCCCATTCACTCGTTTCGGAATAACCGCAGTCACACTTTGCACTGGTTCTACTAATTCTGGTTTTAATGCTGGTTTTAATTCTACGGTTTTACTTTTCCTTACACCACGTATAGGTTTCTGTATACTTTCTTGCATTATTTTTTCGTGTGCATCATCAACATCATCTATTACACTTTCTTCCTTTTCTTTTTCTACCAATTCTAAAGAGGGTTGATGAGTCGTTAGAGCACTTTCTTCTAATTCCTTCTTTAGGTTTAATGCACCTTTAACTGCGGCTTGTGCAAAAGGACATATTTTTTTCTTTTTAGGAGCTGAGCGGTAAAAGAATGATTGTCTTCTCTTTCTTCGTTTCTTTTTAGTAGGCTTTTCTTCTTCTTCGTCAATTTTTTCACAGGACGAAATTATCGCTTCACTTATAGGTTCAATATCAGTGCTACTATTTTCAGCTACTACTTGCGGTGACAGAACGGGAGGTGGAGGAGTGATAGATCGAGATCGGGGTGTTTCTGCGGTTGCAGTGATTGAAGATGGTGGTTCCTGCCAGTTTCTTGTTAATGTGGGTGTTGACGACACAGAACTTTCAGCCGGTGCTGCTGTAACTGCTAAAGAAGGCCGTACATTGTAAGATTGTGACACTTTGGTAGTACTACAACTTGTAGAAGAAATATCTGTGATGTCTGGTGACTTTTGACCTGTCACGATACGTGCTTGTGCTGCCGAATCAGAAAGCGTAGGTGTGGTTAACGTTGAAGTTATCTCGGAAACTTGAGCTGATGCTGCCGAAGGTTTTGAATTGGTAACTATTGGAGTCAATTTGGGCAGTCCAGGGGACACCGACGAAGGAGAAACTTGAGATGGGGTCACGAATGATTGGGTTCCTTGTAATGCGTCTGCCACTTTGGTATCGGCTAAACAAAATTGCCGAAATTAAATCATGACTTCATGGCAAAATTTATTGAAACTCTTAGGAAGAATGTTATAGATTGAGTCTTACACTTGAGATTTCCATTTCGAATATCATTCATCGTGAAGAATACACAGTTGACCCCATTTTTGCGAAGCCGCTCAATGGCCATGGCCACCTCATCATTCTCCTTTTGTTTCTTATTCAGAAGAACACTCACGACAACCAAATCCGAGTCGCTGCCACTGCCGTTGGAATCACTCCGTCGGCGTCGTCGGGAATTATTTGTCTCGAGACCATCTTCGGACGAGGTTTCCTAAAAATAATTACATCCAATCATTTTACATTCAGCTGCTAACTACTGTCAGTACCCTTAGCACATCCATTTATTAACGAACGTGTTAATATTACGTCACGTTTTGTATTGCTGTATAACTTACCATTCTCTTAATAAAATGACTGCCGAGGATTCTCTGAAAATTGTACGTTGTTTTAAAGATTTCCGGGTCTGAGTACAAGTAGTCGCCGTCCCTATGATCCGCTTTTTCCGCTAAAGATACCAATCCATTTGTCAATTTATTTGTTTATGTATAACAATTACGGTTATGTAATATATATGCTAACCCTCCCCTCCCTGATTAACAAGATTATAATAAATGATGATTTTTAAAACTTTTTTGCTTTACCAAGAAGGTGAAAGCATCCTCTACAATTAGAAAGTTACAACAACACTCTTTCTCCAGCTGTTAAATCCACTAACTCTAAAGACGGTAGCTTTCTCTCTCAATACAATTTTCACACCACTGCGCTCCACTGCCGTGCAGTGTGGACGTGGTTGGTGGATGACAAAATATTTTTGCAACTGTGTGACAAGACATCCATCTTGTTTTGGCACATGCATAATAATGATTTCTAAACTTCCAATACCTTCCCTCCCAGTAGTGAGTAGATATTTCGAATCTTTAATGTGTAACCCAGATACTACAAATATTGCAATTCTACTGAAAACAATCAACTTACTCTGTTCGTCAGGCATTGAACTTTCTCCAGTGTGGTCAACTGTGCGATTTATTTGAAGAAAAATTTAGTAACATCAAATGTTGACGATTTATTCTTCTCCAATCTCTGTTAAACAAAACAAACATTATGAAATTATTTTATCCATCATGAAATGACCCTTTCATCTTGTCAAACAAAAGGGATCATGCATTACTCCTAAACTTCTCATTCATAATTTGCTTCATTTAAATTTTTGTAGTAACAAATGCCTTTAGTAAGCGGATACAACTGTAAGTAAATGAAATTAAGTAGAAAGAATTACAGTAAATGGAGAGATGAACACATATGTAAATTGCTGGAGAAATCTTAAAGTGTAGGCTACTAAATTAGTATTGTCTTTGGAGTTGAGGTTGAGGTTGTTGTGTTGGAGGAATCAGGAAGCCCTGTGTGTGGCTCCAGGCCAGAATTGATTTTCAATTCGACCCCACCACCACCACCACCTTCTCGCACCTGGACACTCTCCGTGGTCCACAATAAAGTCAAATTATCAAAGTTTTCTCTTTATAACCGTGTATATTTCCTTACTTTTTAGGAATAACACTTTGTCAACTCATTTTTACAACCATTATTGTCTCCACGTTTGGAAAACATCAGAAGAGTAGCAAAAAAGTACTACAGTGTAGTTCTGTACTCACACACACAGTACATTTTGCTCAGACTTTCATTCGATATTGACATACTGCCACAAAAGTCAAAATAATTTCATTATTTCTATTCTTCTTCTTCAGAAAAACGTCCTTCTCCAACTACGTCGACTATTACAACACACATCCTTACGCTACAATACAAAGCGCGTGTGTCCAGCCTAGTTCCAGACTTCCAGAGCAGTTGCAAAAGACATTGACTTGAATGGAGAAAACAATAAAAGTAGGTGATGTTGTGATGTTATCGTCTCCAGTCAGCGCACCACACCACCACCACACTCTAGAACTACTCTGCTACCACCACAGTAGAGGTAGCAGTCAAGTCCGTAAGTCGAGAGAGTTCCTGATGATGATGATGATGATGTGATGAGAAGACCTTTAAATTTTAGTCAAGTCTCTTAACCTCTTCTTCACACACTACCAAAACACATAGCCATGATAAAGTTCGTAACTCACTCGTCCTTTCTTAGGAGGAACGAACGAATGGACAGTATTGCTTTATTATTACACACCACCACCACCACCGTCATTAACACGGTTACAATTTATTCAGATCCATTTCTACACCAGAAGTACCATAGAAGAACTCCTATACCTATATTCCTACTTCATCATCCTTCTTTTCTTTTCTACAGAGATTCTTCTGCTGGATATCTGTATGAAGGCGAAATGTTTGTGGCACTACTACCAGTTCTACTTGCAGACTTGTTTTTTCCCTTCTTGCTGTCATATAACATACAGAAAGGTACCTTAGCTTACTATTGCACTGGTATATGTGTAATACAAGTACAAGTAGAAGATGCAATGAATCGACCTGAGCCTTTAGCCTAGGCAGTCGCTTTTCCTCCTCTTCTGTTTGTATTTAACCTTCTACTGTGTGTAAGTTGTGTACGGTAACTATGAATTTCCTCCGTCTGAATGAGAATTAATCGAGATAAAATACCCGAATTTTCGGAACAAGTAATTTGGGTATTCTCAATTAGTATATCTTGGTAAGCATGACGAAATGATGGATCTTGTGTGCGTAGTATGTGGAATTTGTTTGCTTCTCCATTCATTAGGAATCTTATAGCTCTATGTTAAAAGGTGAATAATATATAGAATATTATATGAGTACGTATGTATGTACCGTAGTGTACTACATGTACGTACCTACTGAACTTACTAGCAGTAGAGATAGTAGTAGTAGTAATAGTAGTGGAAACCAGCTTTAGGGTTTATATACGACTATCCGTGGTATTGTAGCAGGAGAGCGTCAGCTTTGGCTTAAGCTTAAGTTTAGAGCTAGACCAGGCCAAGTGCAGTGCCATGACATACACGTAGTAACTATGTGCATGATATGCTCTTCCCTGCTTTCCTTTCCTTTATAGACATTCGTATATATACTACACCACTCCTGCTGAAATCATTTATACGATTCATATCCCTATGACACATACAAGTTCTACAGTAGGTTTAGGTTTCTAAGTCGCTTCATATAACCCAAGTCTCTCCTAGTTAGCAGTTAACTTAGTTAGTAGTTCAGAGCTCACACGTTAGCTTTTATATATAAGTATAACAGATTTATTCTATATACATTCGAGGATATATACTTTTAATATATAGAACACATAGGACAAGTTCAATTCTCACTTGTATACATATAACTTCCTCTCAAAGCACAGAGACACACATTATTTTGTGCGTTACGTCGCTACTGAAGTAGAAGTAGAGCTTTTTGACACACAACAAACACTAACACACAATAGTCCTTCAATTCTTCTACTGACACTAACAATACGTCCCTATAATACTAATATTTCAGAAAAATTCAGGTTCTCTGTCCAAGGGTATATAAACCGACCCATAATAGCAGTTTACTACACAGTAGGCATATTATTATTTATTCTGTTGCGTGGACTGTATATAATATTTTTCTGAACTGGAGTATTGTTCTGTACACGATATATGAGTAGTAGTGGGAGAGAGAGAATAGATAGTACAGAGAGAAACAGAAACTCGAGTAAAACTCTGTGTGTGTTACACTTTTGCTTAAAAGCTTAATATGCTTCGATGTATGATGTAGCTTTGCTGGTGATTGTATTTTTCTCGTCGACTCTCCAGCAAAGTTATAACTAACGAAACTACATATGCCTTTTACATACAAACAAGTAGTAGAGTAAGTATTTCTAATCCTTCCAAACCGACTACTCTCTTCTCGCTGTTTAGGTTTAGGCAGGACTAGTAGAGTGTGTGTGCATATGGCGTGGACTCTCTTACGATATACAATCAGTTCAGGCTACAATTCCAGAAGAGAGCTTCATTTATTTGTACGTGTACTTTTAGTACACATCGAACAGAGCTGTAATAGTAGTAGTGTGAATGTGAATCCCAAACTTTGCGTCCATTATATTATGATGAGCCTGGTAGTCTTGGTAGGTAGTACCAGTAAAATAATATTACTGCACACTCCGCACTGCTCACTCGAATGGATGTCCTTAGTGATAATGGTACAGCAAGAAATAATAGTTGGAAGTTTGGAACATCATATAGAATAGGAATAATATTATACTCTTCTGTGGCTTTATTTTGTTTTACTCTTCCAACAAACTCTTCCCTTCCTTCCTCTTCCACGACGACTATCTCACTCCATTCCACTATTTGGTCAGAAGAGTGACGTCGAGCATGGCGAGATGTGCAGAATGTAATTTAGCCAGCTACACAACATGTTTTGTACTACGAGCACTAAACGAGCTCTCCAGTATTATATAGAACCAAATGTAATTGTCATTTGTTGTAATGGTCTCTTTGCCCGTTCACATACTTTCCTTTAACTCAACCCTTTATTACGCTAACCCTTTATAGTAGGTCCTTTTCCCAATGACAATTTCTTATGACCCACACAACTCCCCACACTGCATTAGAATTGGAAGTACACAAACAATTGTGTAGTGCCTATAATATAAGGCTTTATAATATATCATAGCTTTAAACAATGACCATTTAGTACACATTTATCATCTGTATACCAATTTACTGTACCTAATTATTAATAGGTTAGTAATAAAGGTACGCGTAAGTACAATTACTAAAGTTATAAAAGTTATTATATGTTAAATACGAAATACGTAGTAATAGTACTATTCAATTATAATAATATAAATTATTACAATTCTGTAGTTACCAATTCAGCATTCAAAAATTTTCCACGTAACTCATATTTAAGTGTGTTAGTAGAAGTGTAGATTATTTGTCCCAATTAGCATCTGAATAGAATACCTTCAGTTTCACTTCCAGTGTAAAAATAATTATTATCAATTTGACTATAGATTGTACCCTTAAGTAAAAGGGTCTCATGCAAAATATAATAGTTTAAGTACTCATCTTTTCTAGCACAGCTGGCACTACTGTAGAAACTTACCCCTTTTGCACGTACTTTATTGTCTTTTCAATATCGTAGCTATGCTACACTAAAATAAATCCTCTGATGAAAGTACACCAGGTAGTATGTCGGTAATGAAATACCAATCTTTTACCTAGTTAATGTTTAATAAAAATCTCCTAGTATTTATCTATATGTATTAATAACGTAAATCTATTTAGTATACTATACTGTACATTGTTTGTTTAAAAAGTGACCGAGAACACAAAGAAATGATTTAAAGTTTGTAATATAGTAAAAATCTGCTTTTCAATCTAATGTACATACACTTACACTTTATAGGTAGCGACAGCGACTCAATTGATTCATTCATACGGACATTTTTATTGCTACTTCGTACCATTGTAAAAATAATTTGATATAAATTGAATTTTAAGCAAACAAAGATGATAGGAAAAATTAAAGGATGAAATTGACAAATATGTTACTTAATACTAAATCGAAATAGTACAAATTAATCGGAGCAAATACATTGTATGCTGTATAGAATTTGCCGTGTTCATGGGTTTCGGTGTATGGGTGGATAAAGGATAGTGTGAAAGTGTGGTGTTGTTGGTGCATTAGATGATGAGTCTAATGGTCTTTTTAAATGCTTCACCTACCTTCGCAGAGAGAGCAGTAAATTCCCCCTTCTTTAGCAGTCTCCAACTGCACACATTGTATTGCACACTCACACAGAGAGAAGAACGCTTGACTGATATCCACAATGTAAATAGGCACTGTGATATGCAATGCACACATACATGTAGAATTGTATTGGGCTGTAAAAAGACGAAACTCAACTCTCTCTGTGTATATTAAAGTATTATACTAGTAGAAATTAGATTCACGACGAACCTCTTCCTTTCTTCGAGTCATTCAACTCTCAAAAGCTGTGCAAACACACACACAAAGTCTTTCTCAAGATACCTTTACAATATTCAACGTACAAATCTATTCGTACGTACGAGAAGAGCCCACACTGCTAAGAAATGCAGTGCAATGCATGTTCTTTTACTGCTGCTGCTGATAACACGACCGAGCCGAGAGGTAGTAAAGAATTGTATATATTTGTAATAAATGGTAAAGAGACTGAACACAGGAAAAACAGCATAGCACTATACAGATATGTACTATGAGTCTTTACTTAAAACTTACACCACGATTATATACCACCACACACTGGTAATGCATGGCAAAAGAGTTCTTGTAGTATTTGACTACTAAATGTACACTTCCAAGGTTATGTAGTAGAATAAATATCCCGATCCCAACACAACGAACAACTCAAAGTGCATGCAATCCTAATCCAATCCTGCTACAACTCTGCACTACCTTACTTTGTAAAAGTTTTAGAGGTGAGTGTTGTAAATTCAATCACACTGCAAAGACTCGAGAGTTTTGTGATGCATTCCCTTTAAAAAGTCCAGTAACACTTTTTACTATATAGATCACGTTACTTGTACACGTTTTTCTATATAATATCTTCCATAATATGCCTACACTATACAAGTATAGTGTATAGGATGCAATAATGCGTTCTTTGAACGGACGAGTGTGCTACAGCTGCTGAGTCTATGCAGAATCTACTTTTGGCATGAGAAGGGCAAAAGAAATTATCCTAAGAGATCAGCAGCCGTATAACAAGAACAACTTCTAAACGTGCAAAAGACTTTTCTGCTCCTCCTGGTTGCTGGTTGCAGCAATCGGCAAGACGATTATTAAGTAACTCATACTACAATACAATACACTGGGAATCGTGTATAGAATGTGCAGTAGCAGTATACGTACTTCATACAAAACCGAAATATTTAAATGTATCAAGAAGTCTTCTTGAAGACGAAGACTCATCTCGACCTCCACAAATCCACTCGTCCAGTCAGTCAGTCAGTCAGTCAATGCACACACACCTGCTAGTTGTTTTAGTTTTCCTATATATCCATCCTACATATAGAAACTTGGCATCCTGAGTCATTTATACTTAATTTTACGTTACGGCTGCCTGCTGCTAACTACAGATGACTTTATGAATGTATAAAACACGTGTATTCTCGGTTAGCATTGTAAAGATACACGTAACAAGAAAATAGCAGGATCATACACAATTTATTAGCTGTTTGGTGCAATTCTAGCCTTGTTCTATTGCTTCATCGAAAGATGCTTACTTATTATAGTAGATCGTAAACTTACTTTTTAGTATCAGTAAAAGCATGCATTTCATTTGTACTCACTTTAAGTGTGTAGGAAAAATTTATGTGCAGTGTGAACAAATTTTACGTAATAGTTAAGGAACTATATGTATATACAGCATTTTACTTATCAATGAATCCACGCTATTCTTTGAGAAAGAAGGAAAATTCTGCAAAATGGCATGTTTCTTCTTTAAAACGTTTTGTTAGTAAATATTTATGTAGAGTGTGCATTGAAATAAATCCTTACCTTGACATAAGGTCCTCTTGTCTGTGTTCAGAATAAATGGGTTATAGTGTTAAAGTGCAAGTGCACTTTGAACTACATTTCCATTATGAAGTGCATTAAGTTATAGTATGTTATGCATAAAGGTAGAGTACCTACTTCAAAATTGCTTTCGCATATAAAGAGATGAATAAAGTGGGAGTAGATAAATTGAAAGCCCAAGTATGATTTCCATCATTCAACTGGGATGAACAGAGGACATGCTTATTTCCATATTGCAAATAATGGTACTACTATACTATATGGAAGAATTAAGTATCTTACCTACAGAAGTACAATAAATGCAAACTAGTCAAGCACAGATGAATTACTAACTAGTTACTTGCATTAATTAACTGTGGATGATTTATTAAAGCTCGTATATAGTATTCCTTTCTTAATGTAATGCCTAATGCTGTGGGTAACTCACTCACACGTGTATTTATAAATTATTACAGCCACCAATGGTGATCTGATGATGTCACTCTACAATAGTAGCAGTAGCAAATTCACTTGTACCATTTTAATAAAGAAAATGAGTGCCATGATGATCGTAACATTAATAAAGTGTCTAAATTACCTACAGAATGAATTAGCAATTTACTTACTCGTATTGTGACTTTTGACTGTGCAAATAAATCATAAGCAGGTTTCTAATGTTATTTTACAGCTACACCAACGTGGGCGTATTGCACATGAGAAAAGGAAGGAATTAACCTACTGCTAATATACAATAACGCTATAATATAGTGTTGGCTGTACATGATTTGTTAATAACAGTACAGCTGCATTTAGTAACACAATGCAAAATAGAACTGAAATTACACACTGAAGTACCTTTGTTATTGATCTGCATGCATGTAAATTTAAACATGCGTCCCTTGTTCCTATTTCCTTTATGGCTCGCACTCACTCTCAAAGTACTCACTTTGTAAATTGTGGCGTGTAATTATATTTGCGTACCATGGATATATACAAATTTTTAACAGATCTATTACCTGATATTTCTAATTTGGAATTAGTATAATATGTTCTTTGTCTTGCTTCAAGAATTTTAGTCAAGAATTCGTAAAATGTTAAAATGCAATACCTAGACTGCATGTCGATGTTATGAATTATGACTAATAAGAAGGCATGCTTTAAGTTTCATGGAAATCTTTTATGATGTACATACATTTTATTAGTACAGTGAAACGAATGATGACTGTTGGCAGCACATCAGAAGAATTATATGTAATACGATATTAAAATGAATGTGTAATAAAGATACTTACAAGTTAGGTATGTACAAATGTACAGTACGTGTGATTGTCAAATGACGATGATGCTAACTCACACTTATAACTACTTGGTGTAGTAATTTGTGTATCTGTTGCTATTGCATGCAAGTTGTGTATTATTGACCTGATGAATCTTATTAGCTGATTTGAACTTTGAGAGCTGGTTGTACTAAACTACTGTGATGTGTCAGTTTTATCGCACAATGAAAGAGTGGATGACAGATGAGTACAGACGGAGACCTGCGACTCGCATCAACAATTTGTAATCACTTTGCATGATTCAGTAATGGTTATACATACCTAACTAGGTTTTTACATTTTACCTAATATAGTTAAGCATGTGTACTTGCAATATGAACATACCTAGAACTATAGACACGTGAAATATGATATTTCCGTACGCGTACAATTGAAATGTCTGTTAAGTATGAATAACCAAAGCTATATACTGTGGTTAAACTTGGAGCTTTGGAGTTAGTGCATTTGTAAAACTTACCATGGGTGTATTTACAATAGTTATGTGCATGTACGACTTGTACCTAGTTGTGCAGTGTATATGCACGTTTTAAGCTTTAATTTTATATGCACATTCGACATTTTACACACTTTACACTTTACTTGCACATTATCAGTTAGATTGTTCAAACACAAATGCTGAACAGACTTCCTAGTATGCTATATGTATATCATCGTTGAGTAAACAAATCAAGACATTATTATTAGAATTTGCTTGCTTGACATATTTTTACACATTATCTGCATTGTCAGATTACAGGGTAGTAGTATGCAAGTATAATCTGTATTTAGTTCGTGGTGAGAATATACAGTATAAAGTTTATACACGAGTGTGCATGAAATGAAGCAAATGATTTAAATGGAATTAATTAACATAATAATTAGACAATTATTATGCATTTGATGACAGTTATTATTAGTAATTAGGTACTATAGTGCATTAGATTAGTGTTAGTCAGTAATCGCCAAATGCATAGTGCTGCGATAGCAAATAATGCAAAGAAGAATAAAATGTTAACTAAATGCTGATAATTTTCATTATTGAAATTAAATAGCACCGTTATTTATTTTTTCGTAGATTGCGATTAAAATGTAATCCATAACAGAATTGGTTGTTACAACTTTTTAGTGTTAAATTTGTTTAACAAGCACAAGCTGATATTATTGGAGTTAAGAATGAAAGTTAAGAATGAATGGACGAACAATTTTATAAAAATAGGATCATTTTTCATACGTATGAATTTCAAAATCACCACTAACTAATATTATGTACGTAAATGTACAAACACACATGTAGTAATAATAATAATTTAGTAATAATAATGTTGTCTAGATAATTTTCACACTTTCTATTCTTCATCTGTCTCACTTTCATCCGATCTTTCTGGGGAGACAATTTCAGAATCTGAATCATTGTGGAAATCATGAAAGTCAGTCGTATTTTCATTTTCGTCCAATTTATCAGCGGTCATACTGTCATATGGATAGTCCATCGCTGCCATAGAATAAATTATTTTTGGAATTTCTTCGTAGATGCTTTCTAGTTCTTGTTTGGTTAGCCAAGATTCGTCAGCCACACCACAAATCTTGATTCCTCCTTTGTAACTAATACTTGCCATTGTTATTCCTGCACATAATTCGTATGGAAGTTGCAATTAATAGTAGTTAAAATAAACATTATTTACGGAATGAGAAAACTCTGGACAGATGAAAATCTTACCCGTTGCATTAGGTTGTGGGGGCCAAGCTGCCATTTCTTCCATATCGGCTCCGAAAAACTTGAATTTAGTTTTTGATGATGGAACATTGCTCAAAAATACTGATTCATAAGCCCCAGCAAATACCCGAAGACAGATAGGGGGAAATCTTCCTCCAATTTTGAAAGTAAGATAGTACAAAAGTGTTTGAGGGCCAATTAAACCTGCTAAACTGTCTATCTTTACTCTTCGGATTTTATCTAAAGGATTTTCCACGATAGTGGGAACATCATAGGAAAATATTGTAAATCGATTCTGAGGATGCGAGTTGGGGTATGGAAGCATTGCTACAATTTCTCCAACGATCACATCATCAACCATTCTTTCTGGGGGAAGGATTTTTTTCGCTGCAACGACATACGCTGTAGATATGACATTGGGAATTGTCGCACGTGTTTCAGCACGAATTTTACGAATCACATCCATATTAATGTCCTTTGTCCAAGTCAGATTGTGTTTTCCAGATGGTAAAGTGGTTTTCTTCCAATGGGACGTCCAAAATTTACTCAATGTCATAAAAAGAAGCGTGTATGGAGCGTATAAAACAAAATTCACATAAAAAAACACTCGTTTCCACAGGGGAATGCTAAATTTCAAAGGATCCAAAGTATATTGAAAATTTTCTCCTAAGTGCAAGCTCATCATTTGCACCAATGACAGACCATCCATGTAGGCATGTTGGAATCTCATAATCTGAAGTGTTTTTTCTTCATCCTCTGGGGTCTCTAATTATTTTAAAAATCTGAATTTAAACAGTAGTTACCTACTAAACTTTAATGAAATTATTGGTTTCGGTAAGCAAAAGATTTTGTTTGTAAATAATATCTTACAAGTACCTTTATATTTTTCTACAGTAACGAACTCCCATTGCGGCTTATCTTCGTCCATGTCCTGTAACATATCAACTAGGATATCTTGCACATCCGCTTTGTCATGAACCTTTTCAGGCTCAATAGATCGGAAATGCGAGTTAACATTAAATTCACATTTTTTCCAACACGAATAACCAAAAGAACGAACAAAGATTTTTTCAAATTTTTCATAAGGTCTTTTTCCAGTCTCATCTTGGAAGTCTAAAACTTTTTCTTTGAATATGCGTGGACATTGTTCCAAATCCAAAGCCCCACTTTTACTAAGACCCGTTACAATGACGTTTCTTGTGCATCCTGCACTTCCGTAACCGCCCCAAATTCCATCTGATCCTTCGGAGACTAGCGTAACGTTTCCTTTGTATTTATACGAAAGTATCAAGTGTATAATAAGACGCACCACTTCATTTACAAGAAATAAAAGTGCTAATGATGGGAGAGTTATGGCATAAAGAAAAGGTGCCAAAATTACCGGAATAACACCGTTTGTCTTCATTGTGACTAATATGTGTCACTACATGGACAGAATAAAAGTGAATGAAAGAATCTTTCCCAAAAGTGTATGCAACTTATAAATACATATTATATAATTAACTCATTTAATTTAAACATTTGATACCGACACATATTATGTAGGTACATATAATATGTACATAACCTTTGGTAGGTATATGTATGGCCATGGTATATGTATGGAATACGTGTGCTGTGCACTATGTATATGCATGAGCCTGACATTTCATTTTACAACATTCACAGGACAAATTTCAAGGTCCATTTCCATACATTGTGAAATAAGTGAATAACATTTGTGCTGGTGTGGTGTCCTGCGTTACATAACATTCATTCCTATTCAGTTATAAACATAATAATTGAGATAGAGTTTATCTGATTATTATTTCTAGTGATTTCACTTATCAGTTCCTGTGCCATTAATTCAAATCCTGACTTTATAAAGACTTTACCTAGGTAGTTATGTTAAATGCATTGCTACTTTATTGTTGTTGCTCTAGTATGATCTTTGTACCTTGAACTTTGACTGTAGCATAGACAATTACTGATAAAGTCCTTTCAAAGTATCGTGTCATGTCCAAAGTCCAATGTATAATACAATAAGTACTATTACCTACTAACAATCAATAGAACTTCAGAAAAAATACTAATCTGTATAAAAACGAATATTTATTTATTACACATTTGTATTTTAAAATAGTGTACAGTACAAAATCTAGCCTACAAAATGACCACTCGGTCACTTCTTCTTCCATAATTAGTTGGAGCAGCAGATCTTGAATGATGGCTACTTCTGTACTCCTGATTTGGATATGGCGTCTGCAAAACTCTTTTTCTGCGGAAACTCTTTCCTGGATTTAATTGGGGCGGCATTAGACTGTCCTCGTACTGTTCCCTATTGCTCATCATTCCTCTACAACACGCATCAAAGCAAAATAATATAAATATATAAATGAGTTTATTATTATGATATACATCTATGAAAATCTCAAGTAATAATAACTGGGTAAGTAGGAAAAAATGTTGTTATTTCTAGTATCATTGTACCTTCCGCTCTCGCTCGAAGAGTTATTGTTATTAATGTGGCAACAAGTACATTGACCCTCTGAGCCTTCTATGCCAGAGTCATTACTGGAATTTAATGATGTCTGCCCTCGTTGTTTCATTGGTCCTCTGTCTCGAGTTCCTCTTTTTGGCTTACGAAGCTTACGGCAATCAGGACATATTGAATAGCCGGATTTAAGAACATAAGACGTTCTTTGCGGATGGGGGACTTCTGGAGAGTCTGTGTACGTTTCACTCGTACTGTCACTGCTTTCAGTGTGTAGAGGCTCATTTGGAAGAGCCATTGGGAAAATCACAGGCCGAGCTGAGCCTCCGATTTTTCTCGACGGCTGCTGCTTCTGAAGACGAACCTCCACAGGAATAGCAGGAATGTGTGACATCCGTCGCCGTCTCTTTTTTCGTTTCACGCAGGCAACTGAGATGGCGGCTACGAGACCTCCGAGGAATATGACACAAGAAAGTGTCAACACGGCAATTTCTCCAGCGTAGTAGCTGTTATTTTTATGTGGAGATTTTTTCCCGTTAACCGAGTTGTTGAATATTGTTGTGGGAGAAGCTGTGCTGCTTGTGCTAGAACTAGTGGATGTAGTGTATGTGAATTTAGGTGAGGCGAGTTTAGTCACTATGGCTGGGGAAGCTGCAGATGACACGGGGACTTGTGTACTTGAAATTGAAATTAATGGTGGGGACGACTTTGAAATGGAATATGTCGGTGAATCGCTATCCGGATTTCGAACGTCCACACGGATTAAGGCTTCATTGTGTTCTAAACAACAAAAAATTGCATGAACTCTATGACATATTTATATACTATAATGAAAATAATTTTCTATAAAGAATTAGATTCAAATCATTATATTGTACCTAAATATCTATCACTGATTTGACTGGTTTGTCTTGTATCGAAATCTTTTCGGTTTTGAGGATTAAATGCTCTTACAATCATATCGAATTTGCCATAAGCTTTTTTCATTAAGAATATTTCTCCAGTCTTAGATGCGATTCTGAAATTTGATGTAATTTTGTCTCCACCCAGAAGATCATATTCTGTGGAATGCTTTTTGAATTTTTCTGATACATTCATTTTAGCTACAAGCAAAGGTACTTTGAATTCTGAAGGGATGTCGAATGTGTATATTTCTTCATCAAACAATCTCTCTTTCGTCTTTCCATCTTTCCTGGAATCGGTGAGACGCACCAACACCCAGGCCGATGAACTCAAACTTGGTTTTCCTAAATCGGATGCCACAACCGTGACATTATATTCATTTTGCACATCGTATGCCAATGTAGTTAAAGTAGAAATTGTTCCGTTCTTCGAGTCGATGTAGAATTCTCGATGGTTATTTCCCAAATGGAATAACACCAACCCATTTCCGTTTGCGGTATAATCAGAGTCGTTTGCATGGATGTTCGCTACGATAGTGCCAGGCAAAACGTTGTCCTTCAGTGTTGTTCTGTAGACTGGAGTTATTTTTGAGTCTCCTACTTTTATCGTACTCATGTATCCATAAAACGAAGGTGCATTATCGTTGACCTAAATTAATAACCATGAAAATATTGTTCCTGTTTAGCAAAATTTACAAGGATGTGAGTTTGATGTGTATTTAATAATAATTTGTATTGATTTCTTACATCCTGAACATTTACTTCCACATCCACGATAGCTTCCATGGGAGGAGTGCCAGCATCTGTTGCAACAGCTTGAAAACTGTAGCGTGCCACTTCTTCTCTGTCTACTTCCCCTTTGACATAAACCAATCCTGTTTTTGAGTCCACTTGAAATGGAATTTTCCCTTTGTAAGTTTCTTTCGGTCTAAGCTTGTAAGATATTTCTCCATTAGATCCCATGTCTCCATCCTTTGCAGATATTTTCCCAATTTCTCCTCTCAGATAGTTGCCTTCAAGTAATTCAAATGTGTACCAAGGTTGATCGAATCTTGGAGCATGGTTGTTCACCTAAAAATGAAACGTTATGTAATATTACCTCTATTTGTAAAACTTGTAATATAGTTATGTAAGTGAAAATATTTATTGCAGAATTACATCATCCACAATGACACGAACTCCCGTGTAGGATCTCAATCCACCCCGATCGGTTGCGGAAATGTTGAGCGCATATTCTGTATCGGGTTTTAACGGCTTTGCCACACTGATTTCTCCTGTATTCCTATCGATGGTGAAATGTTTATCCTTGCTGCGGTTGCGACTGAACAGATATTGTTTGTCAGTTAAATAAGCGAATGTTCCTCCAACGGGATTACTGTTCTCGGAAACTATGCGGTAGAAAACTTTAGAATTATCTCCCATGTCTCGATCACTTGCTAAAACTCTAGCAACTCTTTGCCCAACTGGTATTGTTTCTGGAATGCGAATTGGCTCTGTGTGAGAAATTTCCACAGAAACCGGATGAGATGCACTGGATCGCAGTAGTTCACGAGGTCCATTAGATTGATCTAACTCAGGAGGGTCCAAAATAATATTTTGGATAAAAACTGGAGCATTATCGTTCTGGTCGATGATTGAAATCAAAAGTGGAACGGAGCTGCTCATATTCACATTTTTCTTGTCAGTCGCAATTAACTTCAAATTGTACATCTGTTTTTCTTCTCTGTCCAATGGTGTATTTCCGACAAACAATTTCCCATTTTTAGGATCAACTCTGAATCTTTCTGCTCCTTCTCCTTTCAACTCCACAACGAAATCGGCATTAGGGCCAGAATCAGGATCATAAACTTTTACCGGGTATTCCATAACTACTGGAGTTCCAGGGTTGGAATTTTCTCTCACATGACCCTCATACGACTGTCTCTCAAACTTTGGTATATTGTCATTAGCATCTTCCACTGTGACATAAATGCTCCATACACCTTGTCCCTGAATCACTCCCCGACTTTGACTTATCACTGTGAGTAGATGCCGCTCTTTTTCTTCTCTGTCCAAACCTCTCAGAGTATAAACAGTTCCATCAGAAGCTATCGCAAACTTATCCCGAGCATCGAAATTTGCCAAGAGGAATTCCATGTTTCTTGTTTCTCGCAGAGGTTCGGCAAGTAATGTTTTCAGATTGGCAACAATCGCTCCAGCAACATTTTCCTTCACTTTTAATTCGATTGGTTCCTGACTACTTTGAGTTACAGTGTCCAACGGATCAACAACATGAATTGTCAAATTTGTGGTTAAAGTGTGACGGCTGTCTGTTACGTATGCTTCGAAATCGTATGTTGTTCGCGTGTATTTTATTAATTCATCGACAACAGCAATGATTCCCGTGCGTTCTTCGATTGCAAAGGGAACTAGAAAAAAATTCACAAGTTAATAATTAAAATGAGAATAGGCAGATACAAAATCAATTTCATCCTATGCATTTTTCTTACCTCCTTCGTAGTAACTATGCAAAAGGTCGTAGACTGTGTGTTTGTTATCCAAATGATTGACTTTAACTTGACCAACGCTTGTTCCGATTCCGACATGCGTGCCAACCCAAAACTCGTAAGGAGATCCTATAAACTCAGGAGAATGCCCTGCTCCAGCTTTAACAACATCGATTTGGACAACAGCAAGTGAATATCGACGTTCACTGGGATTCAACGGCTGGTCTGCAGCCTCTACGAGTAACGTGTACTGAAGTTTAGGTAGCGGCCTTTCCAGCAAGAAAATATATCCAGTATTTGCATCAATCTCAAAAGGAACATCTTCCTGGGTTGTGTTAGACTTTTGAAGCTCATATACGATTTTCCCATTTCCATCTAAATCTGGATCTTCGGCTGTCACTTGTCCTACCACCGAACCAATTTCGGAGTCGATTGTAACTTGAAACTTGTATAAATTCGATGGAATGAAATTCGGATCTACAATTAAATGAATTAATGAATCAATTGTGATGCAAATATAAAGGAAAAATCTGCAATACCTATATTTAATAATATATTGAGTTCGCAAAACATCTTACTGTTGTCGTTGCTATCTAAAAGGTAGACTTCAACTTGGGCCTGACTCTTCGCAGAACCGTAAGCCACATTCGGTACTTTTTCATCAGCAATCACCTTCAGTTTAATTGATGCAACCTTTTCCCTGTCAAGTTGAGACTGATCTCTGACTGTGAGCCAACCAGTCTTAGGGTCAATGTTAAAAGCCCGAGTTCTATCTTCTAATTTGTATGAAAATTCTGCATTGTCACCCTACAGAAGTGTAAAAGTTCCGTAGTTAATAATATAGTACAATCTAAGTAATTTTATCTTTGTTCATTTTACTCCTTACAACATTATCATGTTACCTTATCCATGTCTTTTGCAATGACGTGTAAAACACTGAAACCATTAGGAAGGTTTTCCATAATACTGATATTATACACGTCTACTTCGAACTGAGGTCTGTTTAAAAAACAAGAAGCATGTAAGATTTAATCCATCATATAGATTTTTCCATTCATACTTTGTAGAATCAAAAACAGAGTGCGATGAGATGAGACAAAACCATTACTAGTAAATTCAGCGTAGGAATAGTAATAAAATAAGTATGACATATCAGACACTTATGAAAGCGAGACGTAGGTGTTAATAGACAACTTACACGTGGTCATTGATGTCAATGACAAGAGCCTCAACTCTGGCCAGGCCTAATTTGGTTGGATTGTCAGTCTGTCTGGCTCTGATTTGAAGATCGAACACATTGCTTTTGAGTATCTCTCTGTCAATTTCTTTGATTAAATATAAACTCCCTTTCTCTGGATCAATCTCAAAATATTTCATTTCATTCCCTGACACAATGTCATAAGTTATTGATGTGTTAATCGCCAGGTCCTGATCGTACGCTAAGATCGGAGGGGAGAATTTTATTTCTTGACGAATTGTCTTGTTCTAAAAAAGGAAAAATTAATTAATCCAGTTAGTATTCTTGGTAAAAGTAAAACAATATCTAGGTAATCGAGAGAGAGAGAGGTATTTGTAGTTTGTCATGAAATCAAAGGGTTGACCTGTTCTGCGAGCGAACTGACAATGAGTGAACAAATAAATGAATACTTACGGTGAAAGGATGAAATTCCTTGATTTGTGTCCTGTAGACAGGTTTTGTAAAAATCTAAAAATAGATCAATACAAATCATCATCATTATCGTCATCGCTTAGTACCACGATCATTAATTAGGTATTACTAGGACGCGATTACAACAACGAAATTGTACACAGCAGTAACTTTATTACAAATAAAATTAATATGGTTGTCTTACAGGTGGCAGATCGTCCCCATCTAAAATCCTGACGACAACAACAGAAGTGGAGGAAAGGGAAGGTCGGCCTCTATCCTGCAATTCACGACGGACACGTTGAAAACAAAAGAAAAAATCTATTAATAATTGGGGCCAACGAGAGACGATCGAGAATCTAAAGTCTTTAAACTACTTTTACATTATATAACCTACAATATAGTGATATAATGATTACATAGTGTACTTGATTATTTATGTTAATGCAAGTAGCATGGCAGGGTAGCACATTACTTTTATACAACACCATAGAAGTCTCATTCAGTGCTTTATTAACATTTGAACGTAGGAATGCACATAGATAGATGTTTAGATGAGATAGAAGCATGCAGGTAGTTTAAGTGCTAAGTGTAATCGATCCTATCTGAAAATTACGTAATTTATATGGAAAGAACATAGAAAGAGCCGTTATAGAACATATAATAAGACGAAAATCATACAACAGATAGGTATAGGGACTAGAATTAGAGTGTGAAACAAAAGAACTTGACTGGGGCTTACCGAGGCCATAATCTTAAGTCTGAATTCGTGATCTCCCATGTCATAATCAAGATTTCTTTTGACGACCAATGCAGGTTTGTGACTACTCTCGAGAGCAAATTTACCCTCGTCATTCCCTTCTATTATTGAAAAGTGAACATCCGAGTTGGCCGTGTTCGGCTTGTCCAGGTCGATTGCACTGATTCCTCTGAATACAGTCAGACCTAATTTCGCCACAGAATTCAACGTATAATTAATTAGAGAATAAAAAGAAAATAGGTATAAGAAAATGCGGAAAAATATGCAAAAAGTGCAAATAACAATGGTAAAGACATGTTTACAACATTTAATCGTTAAATCCTATGATGCAACACGAATAATTCGTCTTTGTTGCAAACTCTAATTAAGAAAGACAGTGTAAGTTACTTACCCACTGGTGTCAGTTCCTCCACAGTCACAAAGTATGGGGCGTGCAAAAATTCCGGCTGTACAAATCCAATTAGCAAATTATTTCATATCAAACGTGTAGCATGTAAGTGTAATGCAAATTAGACAGAGTTCCTTTTTTAAGAATGTGTGTAGGTATGTAGTATATTATACCCACGGGTAGAAAATTTGCTAAAGAAATGTACAACAAAGTATGGATGTAACAAAAGTTAACTTACCGCATGATCATTTATATCTTCTACGTATACGTGAAAGGATAGAAACGTTGGTGTCTATATTTTAATATAAGTATTGTTAATTAAGAATATTAGGTAGTACATACTTAATAAAATGTAGAATGAATTAGAAACTTGTATGCTTAATCTGGTTGGTAGTATTGAATGATAATTACCATATCCGCTTCATCAGGATAGCACACAAGTCTAAACTTCAAAATATTTTGTGGACTATCATTATCAACAATATTCTCTAGACTTCGTGCCAAACTAAGTTGTACCATCAGAGGATTAATCTCCTTAAATGTGAAATATTTTGCATCATCTCCCTATACGAAACATAAAATATTTCCATTCATTAATCCACATCCGCATGCTTTTAAGAACACAAGTGAATTACAAATAAGTAAGAGTTTCTCCTTTTAGCTTTACCTTGTCTATAGATTGCAGTGTTAAATTGTATTTATTGTGCACTTCCACTGTCATAACAGCATCTCCGACTTTTAAATTTTCTGGCACCCTCACAAAACGCAAATATTCTCCGATCGGGTAGAATTGGCATCCTAAAAATTAAAAACACATGCATCAATTCAATATAAACTGCTATCTTGGCTTATGCCTTCTATAATACGTACATATCGTTCCATCCATCTACATAAGTTTCTATAATATAAAATTCAATTTCATCATTAATTACCAAATGAGACTGAAACATGTCAGTCCAAAATCTAATATTCTTTACCGAAATAGAAAATGATAAAACTGAATGTGTATTGTGTCAATCTTAGGAACCTATAGCTGTGTCTATGTGTAATATTAAGCGTATATGGCAGTGTACATGTGGATTTGCCTGCAGTTGCAACTCTTCATGGGACAAAAAATTGCCAAGTCACCTTTTTCCACATTTACTGTGTGCTACTGCTACTGCTACTAATAAATAGAATAAGAGCAAGCCAAGTCGATCCACAGTCAAACGAGAGAGATGAATAGGATTCCCAAATCGAATTTATTCCTTGAATGCACAAACTACAACAGAAAAACTACAGCTACACATCCAGAACAGAAAATGCTTTGTATTACTTTTGTTCAGTGAATATCATCGCCGTGTTTTATAGTAAAAATATCTACTACTCCTCTGTATGCAACAGAACGAAAAGAAAGCTGGAGATGATACACAAAAGCCCCATAAGAACAACTACTACAAATCCTTAATCTATTTCTAATGTTCGTATTATACTTACTATTTTTGCATGTGTATCAAAAAAATTGTTTCAATCCACCCAATGCCCAACATAACAACACAAATCCATGTGCAGAGAGTCTCATGCAAGAAAAGAAGCAACATTCGCAACAGCGAATCATTTACTCACACTCTTTTCATTCATTTTATATGCCGTATCTTACAAAATCTGTCGGTATTCACAAAAACGAGCACAACTTTGCAAAAATATCTTGAAAAGGAAAGTCTTTCCATTCATTTCCTTCGGACTCTTTCAACTTGCGTTCTTTGTCACTATATACTATTCCATTTTCACATGTAAAATGTATATGTGCATTTTATTTTTATATCTATATAGACAAACAACACGACTGATGCGTTTGCTTTGTCTGTGCTTATGTTATGTTTGTTTACCTGTCTGCTGTCTCTGCTCTCTGTCTTTCAAATAGCACGAGATCTTTTGGGGAAATTCATCATTACAAGATTTGCAGCAATAAATTAAAATATTGTGCAACTCATAGCCATTTACCTGTACATATGCTTACTTTTTAACACAAACACACATTCCCATCAAACAATTCTTATTGCACACATTATACATATGCAAGCACAGTCACACTTGTTGGTTTGTTTAAATAATAAATTCTATTCTAAAGCAAATTCAATTTATTTGTGTGTGTAATGTGTAGTAAGCATTAAAGTAGTCCTCCTTATAGGCTCAGGCTCTCTTATTATTATAATTTACAGTGCCTATATAGAAAACTAATGGGTTATTGTAACAATAAACACAAACACCTTCCTTTAGAAATACAAACAAGAAAACGTTACGATTTACGTGCATAATCTATAATAAAAAGACGCAATGAAACCATTTGTCTACTTTTCCACCTTTAGTGTATAATTGCAGTGAATTTATCAATGCACATATGTTACGTAATACTGACCATTCAGATTCTATGACAGATTCTACAAATGGATATATAGCTACCGTTATTTACAACTTACAATTACAACAGTAACAGTTCCTAAACAAACAAAACGATTTCAATTGCATTCATTAAGCCCTGCAACCAAATTTAATAGCAGCACAGCCAAATGAATCACAATGAATTATTCCTATACTACAAGAAGCGTTGCTTTGCTCATTTATTATTATTATTACTAGCAAAGGAGTGTTCATTTATTTTTCAGTGTCATATGTACATAATATAACATGTTTCAGAGTAGGTATGGTATATGTGAATTTGAGTACCTAAATGCGTACGTGTGTATTATTAAATATATTCTGTCATGAAGACAGATGACATGACATGACATAAAGAGAATAATGACTATAATAGTATTAATAATAAAAGCAGCAGAGCAGCAGTCTGTCTCTGGGAATCTTATAACCCACCACCAGCACCGGATACATGCAACAAAGATTTCAAAGACAAGACTACGACACGACATAGAAATAAATATGTAGCAAATTGCAATTGGATTTATCTGAAATGAAACCTTCAACGTTTTTTAAGCCATTACTGTTTCTCTCTGTGAGTTAAGCTTAGCAAGAGTAAAGATACATCTACTACTACTATTCTAAATACTACAGTCGTATACTATATGAAATATGATATACCTATATTTTCTTATTACTGTTTTGTATTGTCCTACAAAATTTCCTTGTACAAGTGTACATACTTAGTTAACATTCTATAAACTGTAACCCTGTTGAATTACTGTACTGCACATACATTTGGATCCTTAATGTCCGTTTCGTATGCTTGATAATTTCGTTAGCATTGAAAACCCATGTGGTGTGTTAATACTTATTTCTTAGGTAGTAGGCAGCTGATTTTCATTCACTGAACAACTTCCATTTGCATTCTGCATTCCCACCATATACATTCCAACCATCAATCCAAATTACATACAATCCAATACCACCAATAATACCACCACCATCAACCAAATTGTACTAAGCAGACATTTAATCCACGTAGACTGACATTTACATGCATGTGTGTTATTATTATTATTAGCAGTGCATTACCACATGTGCATGTACTTGAGCTGATTAAGACGCATTCAAACTCAAACGTACAGTAAACAGTAGTAGGTATCATTCTACGAACTAGAATACATTTCAGTTACTTATTAGATTATCCTGTACAGTTCTGTAGACATTGTACCTATCTGTAATGGAAACTTCTGCAATGTATACCTAATCTATATAAAATTGTACTTAGGAATTTTGCATCCTGATAGGATATAACTATAGATTTAATGTTCTGCATGTATTGTGATATTTTTTTAGAAACATGTGTACACACATCCGAGACAAATTTTAGTGTAAAAGCAAAACAGCAGCTGTAGGGCTGTACATACATGAGACTTTATAAGGGTAGTGAGTAAGTGAGTACGGTTATTACTTCTTTACTGGTAAACTCATATTGATTTGCTTTACTTTACATCTATAAAGAGAATTTACAAACCGCAGGAAGAATAAAGCCTCTCATGTATGAAATGAACTTACATGTAATCCAGCACACACACACATTCGATTTATATTTACTGTATATACAGATAGTTTGCAATGCATTTGCAATTTTGTGTTGGTATTATTAGTGTTAGTCCCGCTGCTGCTGTTGCTGTGAGTGTGTTTAAGATATTTATGAATCGCCGAGTACTTTTACAGTACCACTTATGCTGTCTTGTGTGTGTTATCTTTTTGGTGATTTTTACTTCTACACGCCTTTCATGCTGTAGGTGTGTGTGATTCGTGAAAGAATCGCGTTACTAGATGCTTGGGCTGTGATACAACTATTATTTATTCAGAAATTTATGCTTACGCATTCTGCAAACAATAAATATACTGTAGTTGGATAAAGTAATAATATTTGCCTGTGCATTGGCATATAAAGATGTTAGAGAGTATATAGTACTAAAAGAAATGGTAATGGTACTAGAATTTTATGCTCGTAAGAAAATACATTTTCCTAAAGTAAACTGAAGGGAAACACGAATATATATATATATATATTTGTCTATAACTATATTACTTATCAGGATATTATTATCTGTATTTGTATAGTAGACAAGTTACGTTTATAAACATTTTCGTGCATTACACACTTAAATAATTTCATAGAAAACATCCATGCACTCTTATGTGTGTTTTCTATTGTTCGATTGATATCGTAATAAACTATCAGAACTTAGCAAAGCAAACTGTATACGGAAATCATCCACATGCACGAACAATAATCTGACACTACCGTTCGAGTGTTTATTTATGTACTTGTGCATATTTTTCTGATCATGTCTCATGAAAAATGGCACAAACAAGGTAATTCTAAAGAAACTGTAAGTAACATAATGTTAAACCAATGTCTAATTGATAATTACCACTTCATTCATTTGTAAATACGTGTTTAAGAGTCTACCTACACACACACTCTATATCATTTCAAATTTGTAATAGATACGTGACATTAGAACAAGAAAATAATTTGTTTGTGTACGTGTATCGTATTGTAAATGTTTATATATGGATTTGAGCCATTTTTCCTGTTTCACTTCACTGGAGAGACTCAATAGGTTTAAAAACCTACACATTCAATTCCTGTCTTTCCTTTTGCGACTTTTTAGGCTTTATATATCATTATCATTATAGAGATGTGTGAAAACACCCAATAGTAATACAAAAATACAATACAATAGCTTTAGTCATACGAAATGGGTTGGTACATTATTATCCATACTGAAGTCCCTACTTAGTTATCACTAGTCAAATTTAGTGTATGTACCTAAGCACATTGAATTTCAGATTACGTAGGTAATAGTGTTTCCCAACCCCCGTCGTTTCATGGACATTAGGGTCAATGTTGTGAAAAATCGTGCCTCTGTCTATCATTGTATCTTCCAAGTCAAAATTCCCTGTTTAAGATTGTACTCTGAAACATAAATCTCATTGAAATCTGTTACTCATCGCATCTGTTGTCTTATTTCTAATTATAACGGTTGTTAAGACTCTGAATTCGTTCCACGCATTCCGTTTCTCTGATTACACCACGGAATCAAGGCAATCTATCATTTTATTACATAAAATCTAATGATAATGATGTATTTTTATTCACATTCCACTTGTTTCTTTGCTGTTATCATTAGTCAGAATTCTAGCACTACAAATTGATTGTTACGTATACTTAAAGTACATAAAGACACGGTGTGGTAAAGCATTTATCAAAATAATGCGTTTCAGCGCGAAATAGTTCACAAATAATAATAGTAGTAAGTAGTACTACTAAAATATCAATTATGAAGCAATACTAATCTCTCACGAATAACATAAATCGTCTGTGTTTTCTGGAGTGTACAGATTTTTAAGTATGTACTTGAGGAGTACATACTTAAAATTTAATTAGTACATCTGAGAGTCATAACAATTACTACAAGAAACATTGAAAAAACCTTAGAAAAACATTGGAATTAAAAAACTTCATCTTGAACTTGGGGAAAAAGCCCATCCTCTTAATGAACGATTGGATAAATGAGAGCTGCTATAAGAAATACCAAAAGCGTTGGTTCGTAGTACATAATCATTTATCTGCGGTAAATAATCTCAGATAAATTACTGCAGATATGGCTACTTGGTTAGTTTTGGTTTGGTAAGCGTAAGATTTTGATAAAAACAATACAGCGAACTTATGTGTACATCGCACGTACGAATTTTATACCTACGAGCTATATAAATAACAGAGAGCATCTCTAATAAATCCAGAACGCAGTAAAAATCCCCACCAAATAACGTGGTGCACACGCTACACTCAAATTGGATTAGTTTTATATACAAGGATTAGTACAGCGTTGTTGGGTAAGGAAAAATCAGAGCAAAGCAAAATCACAATGTGTAGCTGTGAGGTGAGCCGAGCTGAATTGAACTTTACTCGCTGACTCTGTCTGTACTCGTATTATAGTACCTTTGAAAACTTGACTCTCTGCTTTACTTTGCTTGACGATAAAGTAATTTGCAAAAATATTACAGCAATTTCGCGAATCCGTCTATATATAAATTATTACTATCATTCTAGTACTAGTAGTGAAATGCAACATCCATTAAATACCAAGAATTGTTACGGATTTTTATTTGAAAAAAATTACAAACAAGTCTAGTGCACTCTGTGCCTAGGCTGCTTTTAAACGAAATTCATTATGAGATTCGATATCTGTATACTTAATTTCAATTCTATAAAGGATATCATTGCCCTCACTCTCCGAGTGACTGATAATGAGATGTTTTTGGTGTAAATATTATTACCTAAGATTACAAGCCTTAGTATTTATCCATTAGGTATATAATAGTAGTCATTGTATTTCCAAGTAGTACACATCTACTATTACACATTACTTACTCTTCGTCATTAAAAATGTAACAAGAGAAAGAGCGTAGCATTTGTTTTTCAGATTATAGAACACGATAGACTTTTATATAACCATAAACACACATAATACAACATAAATCTCTTGGAGGAACATATAAAATATCTAACACACTAAATAAGTAACTTACTAACGTAACAATAACATTATTATTGGTACGAGAGGTAGATCTATACTGATTCCGTCATATTCACTACACATTAAATTCCACATACCATGCTATGCCATCCAACAACAACATGCACGCATTACGTAAGATAAATTATACCGTTATTTATTAAGAGTTTTATAGCCACAGTGGCACTACTGAACTAAAGTACAAGTAGAACTTGTAATAAACATTACGCTACTACTAGTCAAATGCACACAAGATAATAATACACTCCAGCGAGTTTTGGAATAATGTGCCATTCTATTTTCCTCCTCTGTGTCTGCTCTTTTGTATTGTGTGTCCTAAACTGTTACTGAATGGTTCTAAATCCCAATGATCCAACTACTATGCTACATACTACTACAACAGTGAGAAAAGGATGTCATGGCGAAAATTATCGAAATCCGTTCCTTCCGTTTTTCCTGTGAAGCGGAAAACTCTATACACTAACTCACTTGTATGTAAAACGAAAGGCAAAACAACAGAAATCCTCAAAAACTCTAATAATGGAGCTTTATGCGAATTCTACACGTTTAGTGAAGAAAATTGCATGTGTATACACACATAAAGAAATTTCATACCCACACACAGTTTCAATTTCATTATTATTGACTGTAGTAGCAGGCAATATCTCTGACTAACATTATTTTTATGTACATCTATAAAGAGAACTTAACTTGCTACATTATGGTATTATTATAATGTTATCTACAACAGGATCTGAAAAAGTGCACAGAACTTCATAAAAATTTGTGCTTCTTCTTGTAACACCTGCGAGTACTTCCTCATCCTTCATTCGTAATCATCTGCTATAAGAGATGCTGAATAAAATAACCTTAAGTTAATAAATAACAAGTAATTGAATTGATGTGGAGAATCTTTTCATGTTTCATGCTCACTAAAGATACAAAATAAATTAAAATTTCACACGCACACATTCTTGCATGTAGATAGAAAGCTAATAAACTATTTGAATACACACAAAAGTAAGATAAGCACTTCTATACTTATATAGTATAGGTACATGTTTAAGAAAATAATTGGTTTCCTAATATTATCCTGTCGTGTGTCGCACACAAAGACAATTGCTTCCTGTTGGTGTTGGTGTATATTAATAACCAGGAATGAGGAAGATGACTTGTAATGTAATTGTAATACTAGAAGAGAGAGAGAGAGATTCGCTCAACTAAATCTTACTTCCATTCAACCAAGTGTTTATTTACTTTCGTGTAAAGCACATAGCCATGCATATTAGTAATAGTGGGAGTAAACAACGTAGCTTAATACTTAAGATGTTCTATGTATCCAAAAAGACTGTTTCTACTAATTCTTTGTCATTTATGTACAAAGTGTGTGTATGCATAATACGACTAAACTATATACTACCTACTACTAACATTAGTCAAAAATACTTAGCTATAATATAGGTAAAGAGAAAATAAAACTTTCGTCTTCCCTACTCAAATTGACTTACCTAAATACTTAAAATAATTATTGCCATTAAGAAAAACTCCCATGATTTAGTCTCAACTAACTAAACAGTTACTATTTTTTACTTACACTAATAACAGTCCTCATGCAATGATGTAAAAGTAAAAGTAAAGCTTACTAAATACATCAGCAAAATTGGCTTTGTTGTGATTTAAATACATTTCTACACAATAACACATACATGCGGCACAATTCTATTGGAATTTCCTGTGGTGCGCAACAATTTTTTTAGCTGAGTTGTATTCTTAATTGGGAGAGTCTGGATCTACATTACAATTTTAAAATGTAAAATTGTGTAGCAAAGAAAAATTAATATGGAACGTAAATACTTACTAAAAATGTAAAATGCGATATAAAAGAAAAAAACATCTTCCGGGGAGATCAACCTGACCTATAAGGTCAAAAGTTGAAGCTATAGGCTTTACGCACTTTCTTAAAATTCGTATAAACAGGTGTAGTCACATTGCACACCTTTTATTCGTAGTATTAATCATCAATGTCATGTTTATATCCGGGGCACAGCTAAAGATATGAACCGTTATTAGTAAGGCACTCTGTTAACATGTAAATTCCTTTACTTGCCTACTTAGGTAAGCCTATTAAAAACACTCGTGTTAAATCTCTTAAATGCATTGTCAACTGTTTAAGAGGAAAAAATCGACTTAGTTAACCTAAACAGAAAAATTCTACGGTACGGTTGACAAAATGACATTAGGCAGACATTAGACAGTTTAAGAAGGATAAAAAATAGTCACATCTCATGGAAACAGATATCCGTATATGCACAAAGTAGCAAGATTAGCACAGAAAATGAGACGGACGTGTTTTATCTACGCTAATTTATTAGCTAATAGGCAAAAAATTCTCTCATGTCTTTTATTCGTTCAAATACACTGCATGAGTCTCTAATTGCTTCCAAAAACACACACACATAAGTACATATTTGGGTTTTGGGTTGGGGGCCGGCCTCTAGTACATATACGACAACAAATGTATATATTTTATTGTATGTGTGTAGTGAACTATAATATGGTCTCTCTTCTTCTTTTACCCTTATAGTAGCTTCTTTTTGCTCTTCTAAAGCAGTACAGGCAGGAAAAACAAAATTGTGATTTAGTACATCACAATGATGCATGTATTGTAGTTTACTATTGGTAAGTTTTATTCGTATACTGCCACACATCATTCTTCTATCGTGATCATTATTGTACTTGTCTTCTCTTGTCACTACATCCTATAGCAATTCGTGGTAGCAACACTAACTCATTCGGAAATGACAAAACATCACTTTTAGCTAGCATTTAGCATTCCAGGTCAAACTTTTATTTAGGTGGGTAACCCACTAGTGCTGCTTTCATTGTAGCACCACTATGGGTGCTACAAAACTAAAAGTAAGAAGAAATTGTAATTGCACTCAACTTACTTACAGTAAAATTTTAATGTACAAAATGTCAATGCATCCTGCTTCACCTACATTCTTATATTTGTACCACCAACATCGGCATTTAATTTATTTATAGTAGTGTGACCATGAATCATGAAATCAAGAAACTAATCCAGTCAACCGATTAATATGACCTGGCTAAAAAAATAAGGTCTTGAAAAATTTATTATCATGAATAATACAGTCTCACAGAACTTCAAGGGTTTGATGTATATAAAAATGAATGAAGAGTAGACGGAAGCAGGAAATATTTTAATGATTATAGAGAACGACAAGTTCAAATTACAAATGAAATGAAATGACAAAGAAGAAGAAGAACTCATCCTTTAATTTAAGTCGAAGGGTCACAAAGGTAATAATAGCTGTGGGTGCAAGCACACAATGCAATTTGTATTAAGAAACCCAGTGATTTGAAAAAAGTCTTTGTCATTTTGAAGCTGTGAGTCTGTCAGTGCATGGTAATATGCGACAATCCGACGAGGACGACAGAATAAACACAAATTATAAACTCTTACTTGCAATAAAATGCAACTAGTGCGTAAAGTGACATTTTACTATGAAAAGGTATATACAATTCCCCTGTATTATTATAAGTATATAGAATCTTCCTGTTCACGAGTCTAAGAATGAGTTTAAGCCGGTAAGTGCCTTACATTTTGTTAGGAAGAGAGCAACACGACACGGTACACAATGTAGTTCATTACAATGCATTGAGTTTACCAAACGAGACGAATAAAATAAAAGAGACGACACACATTCCTCCTCGCACTCACTCATATGTCACATGTACACAAACCAAACATCATAAACTTTATGCAGATAAATAGTACAAAGCTTAAAGCTTAAAAGACAGCATAGGACATTGATAAAATACATTTACTCAAAGCTGAAGGAATACAAAGAATTAAAAACGTGTGCTCGAAAAACTTTAACCGTTTATAATGAGTAATGAAACGCGATTAATTAAATCTTAACGTTTAATATTCATAACGGTAATTTGCAATTCACATACAAAACACACTGCCAGACATTTACTAACGTAAGTAAAACATAAACCGATTAACTTTTTTTACCTATGGTGCAAGTCTCTGGTAAGTTTAAGTAGGTAGTCTTTTTCTTGACTTTGTAAATTGTAAATACACGAGGAGCGAGAGATTACAAGTAATTTACGAATTGAGGCTACGGAGTGGTATTAGTATCAAGATGAAATTATTACTATTATTTCATTTGTTTCTCTTACCATTTGTTAGGATGAGGGATTGAGCTGTGAGTAGAAGGAGGATGAGGAGACGCTTAAGGACTCTTTTCGAGGGTGACGATGACGGTAACGATGACATTATTCCTCTCGAATGATTCCAAGTATTTCTTCATTGGAGTTCTCCTCGAGTAGCAGTAGCAATAATATTTTCTTCAGTTTCTGTAAAAAGATTGGATTGTAGAACACATTAATTAACAATTATCATTTTTCAGCCAGTATACAGATAATCTTAATAGCAATTGCCTTAATAATAAATTAACCTCTTTCCCTTTCCTATTTTGAACTGTTTAACGTCTACAACTGCTCCTACTACTATACTTCTTTTGCTTCATGCTATAGCTATAAAGTCAATAAACCTCAAAAACATCAAGATTAAATATAATCTAATCAGAAGCAATTGCAATTTCCCTTCAGTACAACAGAATATTACAAATCCGTGTATACATACATTTATTACAATTGCAGATCAAGGTAGAGAGACTCAGCGCGCATAGCTAATAGCTCTATTACCACCACTAGCAGTCTATTTCCAATCTAAATTTCAACCAGCTTTCGATTCAGGCCCATTTTTCCCTATGGACTATCACATTTGGCAAAATGGCAAGTGCATTGATTTTTAAACTTGATTTAACTTTCAACTTTGTAAATACTAACTGCTCCATTCGTATAATATACACAAGAACTCTACTAACGCTTTTGGTGCATATTTTTATTTTACAGATACCACCTACTTATCAGCACACTGAAATATATTGCATATCTAATAATATCGGTGCTAAATCTATTTACATACCTACTTACTCACTTACCTATACGTGAATAAAAATATACAATAAGAATACTCTACGGCTCACTCAACGTTAAATTAAATACACACTGCTTCTACCTACTTAGTACTACAGGAGTTAATCATTAATCTTAAATGTGACATGGAAAGGGCAATCGCATAAAAGAATCGCACACTTTTACTTTAGACACTGAATTTCATTGTAACAACCTGCGAGGCAGTTCTTATAGATATAAAATTAATCAATAGCAATGCTAATCCCACAAGCGAATAATGTAAACACATAGCCAAGTCAGTCTGACATTATTACCATTCCATTATAAGAATCTGCCCACTACTTCATCTGTAGCGACTTCTGTGTGCACACAGACATAACTCTGCGTATACAAACCTTTTTAACGCTAACACATCTTAAAACTGTTTCATGCTGTACTTGTACCTCATTTATATCAAACTTCACTCTCGTTCTACTAAAACTTACATCGCCTACTGTGCTCGCTATTTTAATGCACATACAAATACTAGTCCATGAATTTTGCAATGGGCATTGCAGATTGCACAATTACCAAAATACCTACTTAAATACGAATTTATCTGCACTAGAGCCATACCAAAGAACGAATTAAATCTTTCGTTGATGCAGTAATGTAAAATGCAATGTGAGACTCAATCACTCAATTCTCACTTTAGTCAAATCAAGTTGAATTATGTTTATTTTTAAGCATCACAGTTAGAACCTTATACAACCTTAACCTTTCTATTAAACCACTGTGCAAGATTTAAGAATTGTCATTTTGTGACACAAGATTTATTTAACTGTATGTACTATGTACGTATAATAATTAAAAATTCCTACACAAACAGAGTAAACATACCTATTCTTTGTGTACTTTAATAAATTGTAAATTTAATATTATTAAAACCTGCAGCATCACATCTTATTTTTAACGAGAAAATTGCATATGATAAATAATAACCTGCAAGATCAATATTTGACCTACTCATTAAAATTTTAGGTATGGAAATCTTAATTTTTAATTGTACATGGCAGTACCAACGCCTAAAGGGAGCAAAATTATTGGAAATGTTAGATAAACGTAAAAAACACACGAAGGAACGTAAGGTCATATTTTTATTCGTTTTTCTTCCTCTATAGTGGTATAAATACAGATAAAAGGGGGGTACAATTGATTCTGTTTCTTGAAATAGTAACCAAACCCTTTGAAAAAGTAGGAATGAAGGTGACGATGCGATGATGATGATGATGACATCATCATAAAATAAATTCATTACTTAAATGCATTTAATTGAAGTCTATATTCGGAAGGGTGTTGTTGATTTAATCTTTAGTGCTGCAGGTTGTTGCATGAAATCATGTTTGTGTATTATGTATACTAATCCTGCATTACTGTCTACACATAACAAACAACATTCACAAGACAAGACAAGACATTCCTATGTACTATGAGATTTTATTACAATTACAAGACAGTAATAATACCCATATAGAACACATAAAGTTTGGTATGTGTTTCTGTTTACTTTATTTAGTATAGATAAATGCTACAGAAGACTGACATGTTATGGTTATACACATATTACTGCTACTACTATACTACCTGTCTGTAAAAACCAAAAAGTACCAAAGTGTTAAGAGAATAGAGAACCCTAGTGAGTTTACAAATAAAAACAAATGTTATTGAAGTGCATACAAGATTCTAGTCTGTATGTATTTATGTGCACTCGACTTGTTTCATCTTTAAACTGAGTGAGTTGAGTCTTGCCCTGTTTTTCAAGCTCCAAATCTTCTCTGAAGATTTTGTTCCTTTGCATTATAATATAGCATTATATTGGTTAAATAAACGCAGTGTGTATATACTTATTATACTATGAGAGTAAAGGTATACCTACGTAGTATTTATATGTACATTCTCTACTAAAACAAGGCAAGACTCACCTTTAGAACTATTACTACTCCTCGTTCGTACGAAAGATAAATAAATACTAGCAGAATTATAATGCAATAGAATTAGCAAGCTGAGAGATTGAATGGGATTGGAATGGAATTGGAGGTGTGGGTTCAGTTCAATTGCATTATCTTCTATCTCTCTCTCTCTCTCTGGCTGTCTAAATCTTTAATAGTAATATGAAATAAATATAAAGCTCGCCTCTGCCTTGATTTGATTTGTTTATAAATACATATATCCACTTGTAGTGTGTTCTAGTATTATATTATGAACATTAAACATTACTAAGAGATGAACAATGAACGAGAGAGCATTTGCCTTATTTTATTTTTTACTTTACTTAGTAAATGCGTCTACAGCAGGTAATTCCATTAGTACTAGTAGAATTTGCTCTGTTTTCAGTTCTTTTTTCATCATCAGGTTTAATCTTTCTTGCCAAAAATCACAAAGCATTAAGTAAAGTACATAGAGCATCAATTCCGTACCTACATATACATTGTCTACCTGTACATCTCATGTTACATGGATTTATTAGTATAAACAGTACTACAAGTAGCGTCTTCTTAAAAGAAGATCCTCTCTCTCATCTTTCTGTTATCATCATCTGAGTGTGTTTTACATTACAAGACTTGATTTGACTTGACTCATCATTTAGTATTGTACAGATATTTAGTAAAATAATGTTCTGCTCTTCTAAATAATAAGAGGATGCCATGTGTGAAGCTAAAATAATGCAAACCCAACTTAACTGAGTAATTGCAAGTTATGGTAACAATAAAATGCATCAGCAGCACACAATAATAAAGCTCAACCCAACTAAATAGTAGGAACGCATTAGTTATAATATGCGGATGCTCTATGCTCTCTGTCACTATTATGAAGTAATCCAATCTAACCAGTAACTACCAATTCATTTCAACCATCAACCCAACCAGCAACTCACAGACCAATTCCTCTAACCTTAAGACCTCTGCTGCAGGCTGCACATCATCATTACTGAACTATATGTACAAGGGATGCTTTCATAATTCACAATTCATAGACCTTACACAATATAACACATTCGTGGGTATTTCATACAGAATTCAGTCAATTCAGACAGAGAGAGAGAGAAATCAGTTATTTTCACGTAGATTAAGATACAAGAATACAGATTCCACTTTTTAAAGTTTTAAAAGCTTTGTACTTTATATACAAAAGAATCCATTTTGCTTTTACCTGTCTAAACTACTTAAAATGACTTGAAATCTTCTTTCCTTCAATTACACATGCATTTCCTTCGGAATAATGTACATCTAATAGTTGTAGGTAATTACTAAAACAATCCGTATAGATTCTTTTTATGTTTAAAGATATTTTATTTGTGTATTATAGTATTGACCATATTGTAGAAATTAATTTTTATACCAACAGGATAGATTTTGAACCTAATTCATCTTACAGTACTTAAAAGAGTGACTATAAAATAATCTTTACGTGGACATATAAAACAGGCAATACCTATATACATAAAATGCGTGTCATGATACAGCTTAAAAATGGTGATTCCTCCTCGTGTGTTCATTTAAGTAACTTGAGTATGTATTGATTAAATCTGCGTGTAATTTTATGCAGCTGACATGATTACTATTAGTACTTTTGGTGTAGAGAATACAATCAATGGATAAAAGTAAAGGATTTTTATGAGATCATAAAATAAAATTCTTACCGTTCATTTTGAAAGCATTGTGGTATAGAGGTAGGTTGAGAATGATCGTGCTGTATCCGTGTATATTTATGTATGTTAACTATTATCACCGTATTGTTTTGGTATTTGTGATTATCGGCATACATTCATGTATAGTAGGTACTCTTTAGTATAATTTGTTGTATTTCATTGGGATGTACTTGTAGATTTTGTATGAGTATACCATGTAGACTGTTTTATACACGTGTGTGTGTGTGTTAGACAATTGCTATGTTAATTGTACAGGTAGAGTGAGTGTAATGCAGTTAGTAAAATGTATTGTTCCACTTGAGTATCTGTATATTCATACAAGACACAACTATTTCCTTTTGTTGTTTGACACTTGAACATTAAAACACAAGGTAATAGGAGTTTTAAGGCAATCGGTTATAATAATAAGAATAACACAAGGCAATCCAATCCAAAGAACTTCTCTACTACTTGCTATTCCTTCACTTCACACTAAATAAACTCAACTTGTTGGCTTTTCTTTTCCTTCCCTGTGTATTTTGGTAGAGTCATTTACTATACTGTAGCATTCACAATAATCACGATATTTTTTGCAATTCTTGGGTATTTTGTTTCATGTTGAGACTTGAGACTGTCTGCTTAGGTATGTCCATGCAATTTAGATAGTCCATTCACTTTCAATCGTGCTTCACATTTTTAAATTCTTTTAGCCATAAAAATTCAATTGATGCGATTTATGGGGACAATTCACTACTAGCATTGATCCTTAAAGACAATTAGCTAAATAAGATAATTCCGGCACACCAGGCATTAACCCAGAAGAAATTTCACTTGCACATTCCAGGAAACAAATATCGAACAAAATTAAGTCGTCATTGTCCAATAGTACTTTCTTTAGTGTTTATAACTTTGGAAAACAATAAACCTAATTCATACCGTACACTAAACACACAACGAAATGCAATATATTAAATAGTAATTAATTACACATAAGTTGTACCTACTTTAACGCTTGTATTTATTACAAGAATAATATTTATACCTGTTAATGATAACTAGACTTAAAAATACAAAACATGTATACTATTATAATTTTATTAATTAATAATTGGATTGACACCTGAAGGCGCACACAGGTGAGTCTAGCAATTTCTATATGAATAGTACAATAGGCAAAGGCTCACACTACCACACTGACAACTGTGAGACATCTAAAACAAAACTAAAAGATAAAGCGAGTTTTCGTCGATCTGGTACTATCTATCTACCTGTACGTTCTGATTCCTTTACTTGAGACCTGAGATTCTCGGCTTGAGCTTTATTATAGCGTTACATTCTGTAGGTATACAGCCATAAGTGTATTATAAGTACATAAGGGGAGCTCCCGTAAGTCATACAGTAGTATTAAGTAGCTCTACTAGACAATACGGTTGTAATCTCCGTGTAATCTGTACATATATATTTATACACATCCATTCTGCACGTTGTTCACTTCAAATACACGAAGGCAGTGCAAGGGTATAAATGAAAATGCAGTCTCTCTCTCTCTCACATCTCTTTACTGCCATTGCCATTAGTTTTAGCAGGGCTAGAGCTGCTTTAACTTTTAACTTTAACTGCAATAAGTACACAGAGCATTTTAAACCATTAACTCACCGTTTACCATTACATTAGATTACCATAGCTCTACCACCACCAACTACCAACCCTAATTTCATGTAAATCGTACACAGCACAGACTCACCTGTTGTAGTAGTAGTAGTGGCAGCGTGTTGTATTGTATTATTGCATGTACATGCTCGAATATAGTAATTCCATTAAATTATCTACTATAAAAAAAAACGCAATGTACAATACAAACTGTACTGTTAAGCTTTCCCTGTCTGTCAAATCAAGTCAACTGCTAATTTTTAAAACTACCAAACTAAACGAACTGATGTAAACCAAAAGCATTTAGGTGACTACACACATTACTACATTATTATTATTGTGCACTAATTGAAGAAATTAAATATATCTTCAGATAATACAGCTTATGCATCGCAATTGCATGTCACATGCATAGTCCGTGCCGTGTAGTACACACAAACCTATCGTGGACGGGGACATAGTACACAATGTAAATGTAAGTTTAAAATGTTTGGATAATGTAATTGTATTTTTAGGAAAGCGAGTTGACAGACACGTGCCGAGTTGTCAACAGAATTACTCGCTCTCTGCAGGTAATTACATTTACATTAATAATATATGAGATAATAATAATAACTCTTTAGCGAAAGGACACACATAGTACAAACGAAAAAATGTAACCAACCAGCCAGAGAGCAAGTTAAAAATGCAAGCCAGAGGATTCTTTCAAACAAACTCACTCAGTCCTATCACCAACACAGGAGGATACTTTTTATACGCGATTTCTATTGTTTCACAGTTTCTGAAGCTATTTTCTTGTCATCTATCTTGCTAATTGCACAAGAAACCTAATTGACAGTCTTTTGTTGGTTTTACTTGAGAATTTATGTTCTTCTTTGTAAACTCCGTTTTCATTTTCTGCAATTCAACGGGATCTGTCATTACCTCAATGCTAAATAATTCAGCGCTTTCCTAAAAAACACAAAGGAACACAGCGCTTAGAGTGACTGCTGAATATTTTAACGTAACCATTACAGATACAAGAGTAAAACAACACACTTTTATCTTTTATCATTTTATCATCATCATCTCTCAGCAGATTATCATTTATTTGATTGAGTCACAATCAAACAAAGAAAAATCTCGCAGATATACAACCTACCGTCAAAAACAAAGACGTTTATTACAAACTTCATACATGTCAGTTATCAACTCACTATTTGAATTGCTACCGACATAGCATGCGGTTCCTCTCACAGGTTAAATAATGAATAATTAAAACTGCACATAGACGAGACGACGACACCACTGCCAAATTGATAGTTAATTAAGAGTGTTTAAAAATTAAATGAATATGACCTACACTGACAAGTATTGAGTACCTCGTGTACTTGTGTGAGGGCAAAAAACAGTGGCCTGTTCATGTAGTTGTAGGAAGATAGGCATTTTTGAAGAGATGAAAATCAGTTGTACGTGATGCGTGAATAAAATACGCAGAGTTCCCACTTGTGAATTACCTTTTCTTACATTACATTACATACAGCCTGCCAATAATGAAGATTGGGAATTGAATTGCATGAACAGCAAAGAAGAATAAAGAAACTGTACTTCTGATGCTCTCTGCCTGAAACTTTGCGGCTTTTTACAGATGAGCTGCCCTGCTCGAATCATGATGCTGCTCAATGTTGTGTTTAGCATCTTCTCTAGGGCAAGACGCTGCATTATTTGTGGTAAGGATATTACACTCTTAAAAATGAACATTATCTCCTTCCATACATGTACCTATATCCATGTTGTATATAAAAGTGATCTCTTTCTCAGTAGTTTTGTTAGTGTTGCTCTGTATATATTTAGCTTATTTGGATTGGGGAAGTGTCTATAGTATGTTTATGTGTATTGTATAGTGTATTAGTAGTATAGTAATATTATAACCATATATTTTATATACAGATACATGGTTATGTATTTTATTATACCATGCACATTTACTTATAACGATAATAATATTAGTAATGGGTAACATTTTTTGAGATAGGAGGAGAGCATTGAATTTTGACCTAAAGAAAGCTAAACAAAAACTGTTTGTAGAAAAATTGAATTTCAATATGGTGTAATATCTCCAATATTGCACCTCTACTTATTTTGGCTTGAAAAACATACCGAAGTAGAATCACCTGAAACCTAAATCTTCTGTACAGAAAATTAATCCTTTACATTTAAACATTTTCCATTCAGCACAAACCACATGAAATAAATAAAATTATTGATACTTCTATTGTAATTTAGATTTTTAATGTGTATTTACTCGTTAAAGCATTAAATGCAAAATCGCATTGTTTTTCCAAGAGAGATTTATCGCCTATAAAAATAAGCTCTTTCCAAATTTGTATGGCATGGCCCTGTATTGTACACTACTGATACTACCTCAGAGATAATTTGTATTGTAGTATGATACAATAATACATAGGTAGTAGGTAGGTAGATTTACTAATAGTAAGTACAATAAAGCAAGAGACAATACACATACTAGTAGCTACTTATCAAATAATAGTCAACGATGAACTTTGCTTTTTCACATAGCTTGAATGAAATGTCATTCAACTTGACTTGACATTTTCTATGGTCATGTAAACTTTCCTGTAGATACAATACAAGTAATCAGCGTAACAAGCTGTAACCATCATGTGACTAATTAGCAGCACTCGTTCTTTGAGCGTCTAATCCTAATATCTATTAGCTCAGTGTAACACACCCAATTAAATATCATTAATTAGGTAATTGTGATACTTAACTATGAGATAAAAGCAAAATAAAATACAATAAAAGAAAGAGACTTCTTAAAAGTTGTCTCAGACATTTAATGTACATATACTGACTATACTCTGCTTTTGCATAATGTTTTGTACACCTCCTCTGTGCTATAATCCTTAATTGCCTACTTTTAGAAACTAACAACAGGGTGTATTTGTTTAATGTATAAATTTCTTGTACAATAACATAAGTTACATTTTAACAACAATAGCACAGAATGTGTCTTACAATTAGACAAGCAAAAGTGTATTATTTTATTTTGCATTATTCATGTAATTTGTACACTTTTTTACATCCAAATTACTCATGCTGCAATTGCAACTGCAATTGCAATGTGTAACATTTGTAATTTAACAAATATATGCGAGTGTGACTCAGTTTCCCCTGCTAAATAGGAACTGCAACTATTTGAGCAGGCGATCATTAAATCTAAATATTAGTAATACAAAAGAAATATTATACCTCTGATGTTGTTATAGAATAAATTATAGCTGTCGAAAGCTTGTTAAAAGTTTAATGAATTAAATAAATTCAATTTATGTTTCAATTTTAAAATATCTGCCTCGTGTATCACCACCAAATTACATTTACAACTGTAAGTACCTTACCTAGGTATATAATTTGTACTGAGATAATTTTTGTCTTCTTTCAGTGGATTGCAATTTAGTGCATTAGTAATAAATGTTTAATCCCATTATTAATGTCGTGTGTATAGTTATGGGTAGTAAATATACTAGTAAGCACTTAATACATCATAGGAACACACTAGTAAAATAAGAAATCTGCTTTTTATTACAGTTAAAATGAATGTGCACGTGTTTATACAGAGTGCGCATAAATAGGAAACCAATATTATTATGTACAACTAATAAAAGGTAATAATGGTACATGCATTAAAGTAAAAATTCCAATGCATTAAGTACAGTATAGTAATACATTAAGGTAGTCATCTTTTTTACTGTAAATTCAATTGGACTAATAGTACTACCTTCCTTATCACATCTATAAATCTATAGGTAGGTACCTACTACTATATACAACAACTACAAAAACTATTGACGGTTCATTGAATCACGAAATCAAAAACGGATAAGTCTATTTAACTTTTATGTATTGATTTATTGAAGTTTTCCTGTGCAAGTGAGCGATTACCATTTTACTACTAATACCTAACTGCTGTTTCTGTCTGAGAGAAGACCTCTCGGCTATGAATGGCAGGATGTGTGTGCAACTCTTCATTTTCGTTGAGAATAGTTTTTAGATATTTACTACCTCATATACGTCTTTTATTGCTATATGGCAATGCTAAGTCTAAAAGAATTCCCAATACTCAGAAAAAGAAAACTGTACAAGATAAATGAAAGTAATGAGTAGGATGAAATGGAGGAACGTGATGGAACGTCCATTATGACTCGAATGTACGGTACACTTATGTATACTACATGCGTACTTATTCGTTAAACTGATGAAGCCATCACTTAACTTTAACTGACGGCATTTCACTCACTTTTCCAAACCATTTACAGATTTAACATACAATTTCATCAATTAGCTACACAACTCAGCATCAATTAGGTGACAAGCAGTTGAAAATTACATAGAGCGTGCACTAAATTTGTATGAATTCCAAAAACGTGGTATTTATAAGCCACATCTTACAGATGGTCTAAAGTCTCAAATCGTTTCCGTTTTTTCACTTAAGAAAACGAGGAAACACTTTAATTCCACTGCACTCAAAATAGCAACATTCCTTCTTTCAAACTCTGTATGGGAAATTCCATGCCTTAAAAAACTGTCTCAAGTGTGAGAATAATATGTGGAGACATTTTTATTCTATTCAAACTTTATACCATAACTGTGGCACGAATGTCACTATGCACTGCCCATTCATTTATAATTCCATGCAAAAAGTAAGAATTTCCATACACACTTCTATACTTATTGTACCTAAACTTTTAATGCAAAACTAATAACATAAAAATACTACCGTCAGCAATGATACAATACATTATACCTCTCTATAATGCATAGATAAATTCTGTCAGCATTTTATTATTATATTTTAGCAACACAATGTGAGGTACTTACTAAAAAATATCTATACAGAATTGTGTATAGGTATTTTTATAACAATAATATTGCTGTGTACAAAGATAATGCTCAATACCAGACAAAATGAACGAATGATTGTACATTGCAGTGTAATTGAATATATTGAATCGATTAGAACTTTGTTGAATTGAATTAAAGGCGTTGTCAGCGAAAAGTTCCCAAAAAACGTGAATGTCACCACTGCAATGCACTCAACTGCAGCTCTGCACAGTGTGACAATTGACCGCCTTGGTCAGACAACCACAAGAAGAAGAAAGTGAAATAGTACGAAATAATACAAGAACTACTACCGTTCAAACTACTACAACAAATTGCTTTAGTAATATATATTATTAGGTGTGATCTTTACGATACATTTTTCCTTTACCATATACCTATGTACTACCTTTTTCGACAACACTTTTCATAATATGTTTTAATGCTATACATGATTGAATTGAATTTCATTTACTAATCCCATTAAAACCATTAACACTGACTAAAAGCACCATACTAATGTAGGGAATCCAGAACCATTTATTTCTACACTGTACAGACAAGCAATTCTTTTTCTCTTGTTATTCTCCGTCCTTTGCAGAAGAAATGGTATTTTAACAGTAGATAGATACGAATGTTATTGCCTGGGGCTCTTTACTTAAAAACTCACACGTCCATTCAGATACCAAAGATAAGAAAATAATAAAAGACTATTCTTAATAGTTACTAACAGTTCTGAGACTCTGTCTCAGCTCAGCTTGCTATTCTACATCCATACAATCAAATAGCAATGAAAATCGCTCAAAGAAACAAGAAAACTGTCCTTCTCTTTCTATAGGTACATATATAATCTAACTAAAGGTACATTTACTATATATTATGTCCAAGTAGCAGTAGCAGTAGCTATCGTATCCCTTGTTTACTTTGTAGTTGCCAGTTGGATTGATAGTTTTGCATTATTACACAGGACAATCTCATAATGCTTTCTGGGATATCTTAATGAAATGAATGAATGAGTCTTTCTGCTAAAGACATTTTGCACTTGTGGCTATTTGTATTCAATGTAACTTGTCGTTTGCTTTAGTTTGTACACAAGTATGCCCAAATACATCGTGTTAAGTGTTATTTGCGTCATACCAAAACATTTTCAATTCACATGATCTAAATGCATGCTTGCTTACCCAAATAGGTTCATGTTATATTCATTCGTATTTGCATTGCAATGCTCTCTACACGCATGTATGCATTAAATATGCCTACTCTATAAGCCACTGCAGTACACACTGCAGTCTATTTTTAAAATATTTATGCAATTTCTTCCTCTCTATAGGTTGTATACAACTTTTACGCATTATGACATTGAAATATCGATTGGAGCAGCAACTCATTAATTAATTGCATGCTTAATTAATTCAAGTGACAATGTTTTGCTCTTAATACAAAAACAATTAAAACCATGTCACACAAATCGATTATAGTCATCCTGGGAACGTTACCGCTTGTGGCAATTGACAATGACAACAGCCCTAATTCATTTTATACTTAAAACGAAATGTTTTGTATTAAGGTACTTCGTGCTAATGAAATTTTTATACAGTATTGACGTATCTGTGTGTGTGTAAATGCCACATGCATGTCTTTATAACATTTGATGTGTTACGCCCTTATGTTAAACTCATATTATATATTTCTTTTATAATACTTACCGTTATACCTGAGATACTTGACTTTGACCTTAGTATCATGCATTTGTCTTAACCAACTTCAACAACAGAATTTGAATTAGAATTTATATTTATACACGTAATGGTTTTATATGCAAGTACCTGAGATGAGAATGAGAAATATGTGTGTAAAACAATAAGGAGCAATTATGTAACATTGAAATTCACTTTTATTGTATGGAAACATTGAAACAGCTCGGGTACAATAGCAAAGAAAATAACGCAGTCTAAATACAATACGTACTATTATACAAACAGAACCCAAGTGTAGGTAATTTTAGTAGTATGACGTAATTAGTTCTAACAAGTAAGTATATCATCGCTACTGGTATAGTGGGAGTATAAACAGCTAGAGAGATCATAGTAATTGTAATTCCTGAACACGTATTTATTTGTATTTTACAGACTTGACATTTTTTGGCCCATTCCATTTATTTCATTCCGATCCATTCGATTCCAAAGCTACTTAAATATTTACAGTTGCAGACAATAGACAGTGAATGAGTTGAGTGCAAGTGCCATTATTATTTCTTTTGTGTTTTATATACGTTATGTTATACATACATTAGATAAATGCATTTTAGGTTTCCTTTTTCTTCGTAACCTCTTCTTATGTAATGTATAGTAATAATGGGTATTTAATAAGTATGTACGTACGTATGTATTGTATGTAAATGTGTTTTTTATAAATTTCTTTCACATTTCACGTATGTAGTTTGATTTTTAATATTTGCGACACAACTGTAAAATTAAACTTTACATTACGTATTAGTATTTAAGTAGCAGATAGATAGAGAGATTGAGAGAGCAGATCATCATCATACTAATTGTTAGTAGTACATTGCTTAACAGTAATTAATGACGGAATGTAAATACAATCAGCTAAAAGTAAACCGTACATTGTAAGTTTGTAATTAAAATCTTTATTAAAAAACAAGCAGACTGTTGATTTCAAGTGTTTTAAAAAAACTTAGAGATTCTGTTTCAGTCAGCCAATTCAGACTTCAGACACACAACACATCCTCACTCATCCCCACATCCATTATTCTCAAACCAATAAATAACAAAGCTAACATTAATTTGTAACTGCAATGTTATGTACATCATTTGTATCTCTATATCATTGTATTCATCATTGACTACTACAAGTACAACCTTTTTGTAATTCGCTAATACTATACGCTAGAATCTAATAACAAGCAACATTTAATAAGCCCTTAATTACTTACAACATTTTCTCATAGATTGGATTGGCACCCTTCACTTCGTTCACACCAGACACAACACAACAAGAGCAGTCTAACTCTAAACGCCGAAAATGCTAACAAGACTGACTCTTACTTTTCCGGGTCTCACTTGATCTCTGACACGACCTGAGAAATAACATGACTTCTTCTTCTGTTTGAATTGTGGTATTATTTTTACACAAACATTGTGTGTGAAGCCGATACAAGTCTAATTGAATAAGAATTACTGGAATGAATCGTCGGAACAGTTTACTACTACAAGATCCACAAAGAAATCAGATTAGCAATTAATCTCAGCAGTGTTTCATCACGTAAGTATGTACTTGCCAAATGGCGAACAGCGAATGTCCTTTTGTTTGCAATTATCGATTAGTTAATTAGTTCTTGCTTGATTCAATTAAATTCTCCTGGTGGAAATTTGTTCTTTCTCCAGCAGAGAGTATATGGATGAGGTTAAGTATACCTGTTAAGTATCTTGTGCTGTTTTCTTCTGAGGTAAGTATTCTTCGTACTATTGTTTCCGTTCCATTACAGTACTATTGTAAAAGTACGAGTGTTCAATTCACCTTAAAGTAGTATTTTCTGGATGGATGCCATAATACTAAAATTGTTGAGTCGCCTCAACATATAACTGACAGCATTCTACAGCTTTTAAGACCAAGTTGAAAAATCCATACGTATAGTGCTATGAATTGACTAAAAGGAAGAGTCCTCAAGTATTGATTTGGAAGGATAACATGAACATGGCGGCAGATCTGCGAATAAACTGAATAAGTCCTCGGATTTCTTTTCTTATTGATTAGAACTTGTATGCCTCACAGGGCTCTGATTGCTAGGCTTCTTCTCCAATGTTACGCATCAGACAAATGGAGAAAATCACTCCCAATATCTGACAATAAAAATATATCATGTTAATCGATAATTTCAAAACTATGCCTGAATACATGCAACTGCTACGCCAAGAAATCACACCAACGCTTTATAGGCGCATACGTATATTTTGCAAAGCAATATGTGAAAATCATGTTTTACAAATCGTTCTTGTCGTAGTGCACTACAGAGAAATAAAGATTCAAGATTCTCATATACGTTTATAAGTCTGCTAGAACATTTTACCTGAATAAGAGCCAGTCCTCCGCTTGTGGCCATGAGGATAAGATTGTGAAGCAAGTACCACCCGTGAATTTTCGACCAACATCCCTGGAAAAGACGGAAACGCATTTAAAGTATATACATAATTCTGTATACAAGTAAAACATGATAAAGCTATTCCGTTTTATATGTTGGCAATAACATTCTTCTGGGGAAGATACTTTATATATAATATTATTATCCTGCATGAACTCACTTCTGTGTTTAGATATCCATTGTAGTCTACCGGATCGCTGGCTTGGCATCTTAGTGGATCCTTTGGTTGAGGAGTTTTCCAGGGATCATCATCTTCTTGCCAGCCCTGTTAATGTAATTATTACCACCAGCTTAAAACCTTTTATTATCAAACACTCTTTTTACCAGCGATGCACATTTACGAAAACCAAGAAAATTCTACACGCGATAGCATAATGTCTTAGAATTATCTAAAGTGTAAGTGCACAACGGGTTAAAAGTTTTCCTTTTGCATTTAGAGTTTTTACTTCTTTTTTCACGCAGCAAGTATCGGGAACTTTCTTCGCGTTCTTTTCTGCTATGCTTTTGTTAACCCATTTGCTATGAGTGTAATCTTCATGTCCTTCGATTCCACAACACCACAGCTAAACAAATGAAAAAAATAAATTGATTATTCTATCCCACAGACATGCCACTTACACACTTAGCCAAAAAGTTATTCTAGTAGGTAGACACATGTACAATACAAACATAGTATTGCATGTTAGGGAGGATGAATGAACTAGGTATGTAAATATATTATGTTTGAGAAAGGCAACAAAGGGGGAACATGCATGGAGCATTATGTTACGCAGTACATAAACCGAGACGGAGTGAGAGTAAATTCATAATTAATTCAGAGTATGGTAGATTCGGTGGCTACTTACTTCGTACTGTACGAAGTTAACGGCATTATCAAATTGTACGTTAGAAGTTTCCAATCCGTATTCATTGACAACTTTTGACTTAAGAATCAGTGGGATGTCCGCTGGCAAGTAGAATCGGCACCACACACAAATCAGAGCCAAAGCCGCTTCCACCAAGAACACCAGCAACAAGCAGAACACGTACTACAGATTTATTTATAGATTAGCAACATTGCGGAGATATCCAACTCCATCGAAATATCGTTCAGTGTCTGTCTTATCCTCTTATCTTTTATACAACGACTACTACTACTACAACTGGAGAAGTGGATTGAGACCAGAACTGGAATCAGATCCAACTAGTCCATTTCCATTTCATGTCAATAAAAATAAAGATATCTTACAGTGCCGAGCATGCATTTGCTATCCTGAAGAGCTCCACAGCAGCCGAAGAAGCCGACGAAGAGGATGAAACCACCAAGAGAGATACAAGCAAAGGCAGAATATTGAAGATATTGGACTGGTATTTTATCCGTCGTGAGTAACGTGAAATAGTATGAATACGAGGTGTCACATAATAGCACTACGCCAAGAGTCACCAGAGCACAACCAGAAAACTGAAAAAATTCACACACAAACACAAATTCATAAAAATGTCCACACGCATAATATTTCCATACACAGAACAAATAAAAATGATTTACTTCTCCTTAGGTACTTGCACATTCCTATTTTTTGTTTTGAGATTTAAATGGGAATTCCATTTATGGTTATCAGAATGATTAGCTATGTAAATTCCCTTACCCAAAAGAGGATATTGTAGAAAATGACGAAAGCCTTTGAGCATTTGGGTCCACAGCAAACCATGATTGGTGTAGGTATATAGTCAACCTCAGGTATTACAGTAAGCAATGAGAATTTTTCTACCAATAGATATTATGGACAGGAAAACTGGAAAGACTGGAGTTTTCTTCAGTTCTTACTATTCTTCTGTTCCGAATTCTCTAACGTGTAGTAAATATCAGCAAGTCCCTTAGTACGAAATGAAAATTGAATGTATAGTGTCTGTGTGTGAAGACACGAAGACTTCCACAATAGGAAAACAATGGAAATGAGCAAGTTCCTATGTTCAGACGCACAGTTGTTGACAGGAGTAGTAGTCTTCTTCCGATTCCTCCTCAGAGCGAAATTCGGGAGTGAAAAGCGCTTCGTGTGTTGCTTTCGTGCTGGCTGGAATCCTTCTACTGCCTCCGAACCGGTTTTCAACTCAATGCACTCCACTTTATGAGTATTTACCTATTATGAGCAGAGAAACAGTTCAGTTCAGTAGTCAGTTCATAGTCGACTTGTCCAACTCACATCACGCCAACAGCCAAACCAAACCAACCAACCCATCCAATCGAATTTAACGCAACCACCGAGAGTAGAAAACCACCGTGTGGTACTACTCTACTTCTACTACCACCGTCGTTGTGTGTGAGTATGATTATAATAAAGTATCACTATTATCTGTATATATCAACAGAGGAGTACCTACCGACGACTTAGCCATTGCCATTATCATGTGTATTCACAACCTCCTAAGCATTATTGTACAACCCGAGCCTTTGGTACTACTAGTTGCAAGTGAGTACACATTAAACTAATAAAAAAGTAAAAAGCGACATAAATAAATCGATTAGTAGGCCAGGCGAGCCCATGCGTTGCGTGCTCCGACGAATTCCTAATGTACTAATATCTCCATTTATTATTATTATCCTCTAACTCTTTCTCAGTCAAGTCGCTTTGAAATGTAGAGAGAACATTTTACCTTGCCCTTTAGAATCCCGCAGAAATCTTCTCCATCATCAGAGTATCACCACATGTAGTAGCTAAAAATACCACAACTCTCTGCTACTTATATATAACAGAATCACTACACAAAAGCTTTCATTCAATTCTTTCTATATAAAAATATTCTTCATCTTCATAAAACATTGTATAAATACTATTGCTTCGTCTCCATATAAATTTTAGCCAAAAGGGCAAACAGTCAACATCATTTTAACTCAATCTTTCTTTTCTCTTTCAGTTACTTACTCAAAAACTTTTCTTGGTAAATATTACTGCACTGAGACATAACAATATTTTAATGCTATACATACGAGTACGAAGAAAGAAGATACTACAATAAAAATATTATACGTACGTAAGTTGTACATGTAAGTGTGGCTAGTTACGTGCGTTAGTATCATATCGTAGTAAGTGGAATGACTTTTTAGTGCATATAATATAAGAGATACCTACTTAGAGTATGTTCATCTGATTACAGGAAAGGGAATCATGCAACGCAACCCGAACAGAAGTTCGGACGGAAGTCCCAGAGAGTTTTTTAGCATTAGCTTTAGACACACATGAACTTTTACATTTTAAACTGCAATGATAATCCAGTACACACAAAATACTAGGAACGTATACCTACACCTCTATATGTACATAGTAATATTCTAAATTATAAACATTATTATAACCAAAGACGGTGGTGGTGGTGTTATTGTTTCTGCCACGCCATCCCCTAACGTAACGTATATTATTCTCGACGTAACAGTTTCCACTATATGTGCATGGATGACTATTATACTTCTCCAGGTAAGCAGTACAACTTTAGAACGTAAATTTCATACCTGCGCTACTATAATTACGGATTTGAAAACAAACCTGACTCATACTCATTATAGGAGGAGAAATGAGATATTTTATTAGCTATGCCTATATGTAACAAGCAGAAACCGGACTTTCAGAGCTTTGTACTAAACCTACAATGAGTAATATTTTATATACCTAATAGTAGCAATGACTTGCTTACATGTACTAAATATATACCACAAACACACAATTTGTGCACCTGTCTTTCCTGTACGCCTAAAACTATTACCAGCTATATATCTAACGTAAGTGCGTTTGTAAGTAAATTATAATTAAATCTATTGCAATATGTATTGCCGGTGCCGGTGCTGACTTGGTTTTCCAATATAAAAACTAATAAACGAATAAAGCGTCACAAATAAAGGAAAAAAGAATGCACATCGGATACAATCAAATATACAACGTTTATTTATCTACTCAAACTACACAAAATGCTACACCACATAAGATGAATCGGAGATAAGAGAACTTCGTGCTTGTCTAGAACTGAGGCGTCTCTATTTCATTGTATTTTCCTCTCGGTGTGACTGAATAATTGAAAGGATTTCAGCCAAACTAGCAAATACTCCACAAGAGAATTCAAGTGAAGCTAACGAAAGGATTCTTTCCTCAACTTTTCTACAGACACACGAATACTGTTAGTAAGTCGTGTGGTAGTGGTAGGCGATGAGAATTTTGTGACTATACACAGACAAACAACAGACTAGACTAGAATCTACCTATATAGTAACTTGTGTCTATTTCTCCAGAGCTAGTAGGGTCAGAACACTCTTCCATGTACTAGAGATAGTTGATAAAAGCATAACTATTTCTACCTTTATCAGCATTCAGTTCTATGTATGATTATGTTCTATAGCTATGGGTAAGTCCATGCCAATTTCCGTTAGGGTTGTCCTAGTGTGAGTTCTGTTGCAGCAAACTGTAGATATCGAAAAACGATAACAAATGATAAACTACATGTCTAATTGGTTCAACTCTCCTGTCCTATTCTATTCTTTGGCTTCTACTACTACTATTCAGCCCAAACCGGGTAAAGTATTTCATGCTCACCATGCTCTGTAAATCGCACAGTCGAATAACATTCCAGAAATAGACAACCAGAAAATCATTATATTCTGGGGATGCCAGCACTATATTTTTAATTTACAAATTTTAAGTCATCTTCCCTTAAAGCTAAATATACAGTAAATCACTTAAGCAAACTAACTCTATGCAAATACTATGTAACTTTCCTTAGCCGCCACATACATCACATAATATCTTTATGCTACTTGTCCCATGTACATCTTCTACTAACCTATACCTACTGTATTCAAATACTTCTATTAATTTAGTCCAAAAATACTATACAGTGAAAAATTGAGCTATGATAGTAAAAGTGACATAATTTAAGTTTCAAAGTATCAATACTGCAGTTAAATTTTGAATTGATTTGGAAATCATGAATCTATGTCGCACTTTTAATAAGATAAAAAATTAGGTTAAAATTTTTAGTATTTTGTCCATCAAAGCAGCGAGAGATGTACAAAAATATCTATGTGTAATATTTCGTTTTAAAAATACAAATTGTGAGAATTTTCTTTAATTAGCTTTAATTCTAAGGTTTCCAGTGGTATTTGCCAATCTACACTCACTAAATGAATATGAAACATAATAACTTTAGTGAATTGATCTTAAACCTGTATTAAATAGATTAGGACCGCCACCACCGCCTACTCCATGAGCTACTTACAATTAGGTACATTAAGTCATAAAACCATAAGTATGAAAAATATATTTACATTTCTTATCAAACAAATACAAATAAATACTTTTCCTCTGCCGGTTTCAGTTCTATAAATATGCAAAAGACCACATTACTTTAGCCTTGTGCACAAAAGTGCAAAGGTCAGAAATAATGTATTAAACGATGATGATGAGACATGAGAGCGGGCATTTAAGCTAGAACGTGAATCTATTCTAATACATCTACTCTCTTTCTCATTTCCGTCCCACTATAATCGAATTTCAGGACATACCACAATGCGTTAGTGGTTTTATAGTAGTAGGCTAATGTGATGTAATGTAGTGTGGCCTAATGGAATAATAGCTTGCATTACACTCAAGACGATGATGATGGAAATGATGATGATGTATTAAACCTACATACACCTTTACTTCGCCTATCTATATAGTAATATATTATTGGTAAAGGTCATGGTTACATGCAAGATCGACTGCAGCAGTAATAATAGACCCGCAGTTAATGGCAGTAGTCAGTCCCATTACAAAATTAGCTTGGTTATAAATATGCCTATGGTCTTTCCCTTTGTTATGCAGCTCCTGCCTCACCGAGTTCAATCTAAAATCGTCTTCTGTCCTTCATATTTTATACGAAAACCAGTGGGAGATGAATTAACGTCTGTATACTGTATATGTATCTATATTTCATACCTATGTAAACTGTAAGGTGAAAATGATACCCTTTCATATTACTACAAATTTAGATTGACTAATAATACACTTAGGTACTTACGTAGGTACACAGTAGGTATGTATGCCCACACACTTTTACACACACGCCACCACACCACACCTGTATGTTTTATTACTTATTCTTCTTCTAGAGATATGGCATTACTCGGATGTGCCTTTGGAAAATTTATTCACAAATACTATATAGCCAGTTCTATATAGTTTTATTACTGTTATTTGACTGAAAGTTTGTAATATACTGCACCTAAATGGCAATCCAGATGAGTTTACCACAAATTTTCCACACATACACATTAGACACATGCACACACACAAACAAAGTACAAATGAAACAATATACCTTAGAAATGTCAGTGGAGAGTGAGAGAGATATATAAATATAACACACACACAGTTTCCAGTATAGATAAACGTGTTGTTTTGCCACTACCACCTATTTATAGTTCGAATCCAGCTAGGAAGGAAGTAGAGGGTGTGTCTCCATTAATCTATTCCTGGAGAAGAGTACAGTGTAGTTCCTAGTTCAACTAGTCCAACTCTGCTTCTATTCTATGGATATACCCAGTATAAGAAAGAGTAAAGGTACCTATATCCAATAGATCGAATATTACTAATATTTAGAAAGGTGAGAGTTATTTCCTTTGCTTGATATAGTAATAGATATGCAGACGATGATAGGGACGACCGATTTCGGTTTATTTACACATTTGTTGAATTTCTTATTCTGCCCGTTACTACCGAACTGTGCACTGATAGCATAAATACAGAAAGCTGCTAGATTCTCCTACGAACTCTTCAGTCAATGTCTCAAAACTGTGCTCGGGAACTTTCTTCTTGTCTTTAGTAGCTTCGCTTATCTTTCGGATCGACTGTCTTTATCTCACCCACTCAATTCTGCTGTTTACTTTATACTTAGGTACAGTCTGTATATACAATCCAATAATACTAATAGATAGAATGAAGTAGCAGAGAGAAGGTATTACGGTATTAGACACCACAAAATCAAAGTCATGCTAGAAAATCCTTTGCTTCACTTACTCTGACAAGAGTGTGACTACTGTAAAGTATTTGTACATAGGAAAGTACTATATAAGAGAAAGAAATGAATGTATGCATAGCACTTGCCTTTGAGTCTCTAGTAGTCTCTTGTAGAGAGGAGTGTAGGTGTGTGGTGTTGTGCGTACCTCTACTACCGTCTCTTATCTTGGTAACTTTTGTGATCCGGGTATCCTATCCCAATGTAATAGTAAATACTAGAAACAGTAGTAAGTAGCGGTAGAGAAACAGAAAACAACCGCCACACACCACCGTCCCGTACCTTACTCTACATGCAATCTGTAGTAGATTCTCATCCTTAGCCTGGTGTTTCGTAGGTGCGACGTAATACTACGCGTGTATTCTCCGTTCTCTGTTTAAATCCGCTCTCGGTACTGAGAAATATTCGGAAACAGTTTCTCAAACAGTGTAGAAGCCGAAGAAAGAGTACAGTTACCCGTAGCCACCCGCAGCCACTGTTACTGCTATTACTATAGTATAAGTACGATTTCTGTTCTGTTACTTTACTACTGCTGGCAGTTTTTACTTACTCTGCTACCATGAAGCATGAACAGAAGTAAGTACTCCTCCTGGTCCTCTGGTACTTGTACCAGCTAGCAGAGTAGAGTAAGTAATAATATAGGAAAAGCACAAGAGTAGAAGTGCTTGCGGAAGAAAGAGCTCTGTTGTTGGCATGGAGGAGACCAAATGTAGAGACGTCGTACTAGTAAACTGACGACTTGTATTCGGAGGAACTCTTCTATCGACCAGCGACCACGGACTAAAGTCAGAGCAGCGCAGCAGACTCGCATTTTACGCATCAAATACTCACAGCATCTCTATCTTGCTTCCTCCATGTACCACCACACCACGAGCGATATAAAATGTATACCGAATACCACACGCTCTCTCTCTCAAATACTCAAACTCTCAAATTGGTCACATACTATATAAACGTATTTTAATATACTCCACATATAATTTGATATATTATAAAGTTAAGCTAAAAACTAAACATCATCATGAAATTCCTACACACACGTAGTAGTAGTACATGGTCTCTGATGTAAGTCATGTAGTAGTAGCCAGTGTAGGAGCTGCCAGCAGCTCTAGTAGTATGCAATACGTTATTAGTTTTTTTAGATGAGAAAAATAATGCACACATACATGTAAAGTGTAAAAAACCTCGACTAAAAGCAAGCAATCCATGAGCTGAAAAAGTTCTCTCTAAGAAAGACTACTTGCTTTTCCTACTTACTTTACTTACTATACTTAAATGTCAAATGCGACTACGTATAATTCTTTAATGTATGTATGAGTGAGTATACACACATTTTTGTAATGTTACACATGGGTAATCTCTCTTTATAACTCAAAGTTCAGTTTTCATGACCTGAGACCTAATATTCGGAGCATGTAGCAAGAGATAGTAATAAACAGAGATTACAGATTACACTATGTAGTAGGGCAAATCATATTATATGTATGAAAATTACTGTAAACCCACAAATCACGCATGCAAGTAAATAATTCCAGAAGATAAACAAGTAGACTGATATACAGACTAGACGGGAGAGCAGAGCAAAAATAGAAGTAAAGTAATCAAATAACATAAACACAGAGAGAGAGAGAGAGAGAAAGAAAATTGAACTGACGTAAGATGAGAGGGATTGTCGTGAAGAAACAGAATGGTAAAGGGTGAATTCCTTCTTCCGTGAACTGCCCCTTGTTTAAAACTGCATTTACATACCACAATACTCTCATTCACCAATACTACTACAGCCGTAGTCGTAGTTCGTATAAAATATATCAAATCCTACAAATAGCAGAAGACAGGATATAGATGTATGTATTATATAACTACTATGTAAGTATTCTTCCGTTGTATCTACAGAAAAAGCAGCAACAGGCAGAAAGTGCTGGAGAACTTCTAACACAAAAGTCTTTTTACTACATTTAGTCTTTCAGATTCTATTACTCTATTCAATACCGTGAACCATGATTACGTTTACATAGAACACACCGAAACTAACGCATAAATATATCTCGACAACCCTTTCCTCGCACACATTCAAGCTGTACTTGTAATAGTGAAAGGCTCTGGCATTTTCCAAGCAAAGAGCTATACACCATAACGAAAAACTAGTAAAGCATTTTAAGTAGTAATATATCTTCGGTATAGGTACCTACGAGGTAATGTATGTATGCATTACCGGAAGAAGGGATTCCAGTACCGAAGAATATTAGTATAGGAAAGAAAGCCGTATAGTAGAATTGTGGTGGTGGCTGGTGTCGGTACACATTGTATGCTTGAATGTCTGCTAGTTTGACTTTCGCTAAGTTTGACTAGCAGCTCTCCTATTTTCCTAAGTACTTTACTTACGACTACTGGTAGGTACCACTGTGTATTTTGCTATAGTCGATCGATACTTCTCCCTCCAAAGACAATCATTCCATTCTATTTTTTTATATCCGCCTTCAGCTTCTTGTACTTGTTCATTTGCATTCTGCCTCGTCGGGTTCCTTTTCTCCTAATTATATTGACTTGACAGACGACAGACACAGAACCTCAAACAATTACTAACGCTCTCATCGCCTTTTACTTACATAGCACTCTCCCTCCTTCTGGACTACTTATGTATACCAGACATTCATTCAAAACAAAACTAAAAATATATTTCTCTCTCGAATCGTACCGGATACGACAATAAATCAAAACATGTCACAACAGAAGATTAACTGATTGTGAATTAAACGAAAAAAATATTAACACTAATTAAGATTGACACAGTAATCGTGCTTAAGTAAAACTACAACTTTTAATTTCTATGTAACAATATGGAGTATTTGCCCGCTTACCTTGTTTACTTTTTCGAGTCGCTCTAAAGAGACCGGAAGTGATTGTGTGGACAATAGAAATCCATGTTTTGCAAATAAGTTGTGAGAGTCCGTGGCACTCAATCAGTCACAACCCAACAAGAGATAAGCACATGATCCATCCGGAGTTCCGGAGAGAACGACAGACCGCCAACAATAGAGGAAACGGGTAAGATGGCTGGGGTGTAGTGTACGTATGTGTGGTATGATGGAAGTAAAAGTAAACTACTACTATCGTTAATACACGTACAGTGCCGATTCCAGAGAGGTACCTATACAATTCGCCCTGTATATTGTACAGTTGGATTACAAGCAGCCAGTAGGTAGTTCGGTAGTTGTACAACGAGTAAGCTATCCCCTAACCATCAGTAAAAAGAAAGATTCCTCCACAAGTGCATGACTATTGACTAACTACATACAACTTCACCAATTCCATCCCAAACCCGAACTTTTCCTGAAACGAACGGAATATCTTCGGGAGGTCGTATCCCGTACATGCAACTACTACAACACTGTATTTACACTCGATCTTAGTCTTGTGCCATGAAAACGACGACGACGACGTGCAGCTAACAAAGACACGCATGCGACATTCTTCTTTAGTAGAAGTTCAGCTAAAATTGCATGAGGGTGATTATTGTACTTTGCCCTGCGCTTCTACACTACCCGGCGTGCCCGGTTCCTGAAAGCCTGCTTTGTATTTCGTTAACGTACAATTAATTGTAATGCAAACATATAACTATAGAAATTCATGTATAAAACTTTCATAATTGCTTTATGCCGTGGCATGAGTACCCTGCTACTGCTAAATACGTATAACAAATAAAATATGCTATAATTGTACCTGAAGAAATATTTGCAAGGAAAATATGCAAGGTCAAATATTAGCTTAGTTACTATATGCTTCTTACAAAACGGGTGAATTAAGAAAGACACTCAAGACAAAATTGATTACTTCAATTAAAGAATTTATTCACTTGAATATATTATGTAAGTGAAATTACTTGGTTGTCGAGGGTGGGGCGAAGAAACACTTTCAAATTAAACTTTAAAAATTATTTTACTAATAATGTTACTCTAGCCAAATATAATTTCACGACAGCAGACACAATTAAACACAATTATACACAACGACGTGACAAAGTAGAGCAGCACAGAAGGTGTAGTTAGTATATAATTTCATTTCTTCAATTTAAAGTAAACTGGAAGACACGTACAAATGTGAAATAACGGATGATGCGCGTGTAGCCTAATAATATATTTCGACACTTTTGGGACCTATTAGGAGTTTTCTGATAATATCATTTCGTAGAAGAATTAGAATTAGGTATGAAATACGTAGTTCAAAGTTGGCATATTATGTAAGGTATATGTAAATTAAAAATATGTTTTTTTTTAAATCGAAGGGTGATCCCATATGCAGTCGCAGCGTAAAGGGCTTAGTTCACGTAGACAAGACACCCGTATATCGGAGGCATCGCAATGCAACGCACTGGTAACACTAAAATACAAAATCACTCGTACGACTGCAACCCCATGCCAGTTGTCACTGTCAGCGTGTCAGCAAACAATTAGATGAATCTGCAACTGGAACAAAATTCTTTGACCCTAGACTTGGCTCGACTGTTACAATTATACTTACTGTATTCAACTGTAACACAGAACAGAGCAACAGCCAAGGCAGCACAGCAGCTCCTCGTCTGACCTCTCCAACTCTCGTGCAATCATGAATAAACAATTACCATGAGAAATTAATTTAACAGGCAAAATACCTTCTACGGTAACTATATGTGTTGTTATTGTAATTGTCAGTCTTAATGTCATTTTACTTTGTAGTGTTGTTGTGTCAAGTTAAGTCAACTATGTCCAAAGAGAGTCATAAAAATTCATAATTTACATTTTTTACAACAATCATTAAAAAGTAACTTTGCCTATTAATTATGCGTTTTTAGTCGGGTCTGGTCACGTCAGGGTGCTCTTAGCAATGACCTCTAAAGTGAGGAATTATTAGTTAAGCATACCGTGAGAGAACCGCAACTGTCGACTCTCCTCTCGTCACTCTCTGCCAAACCTCCAATGGCCGCTGACTAAACTCTAATAACAGCTACGACCACCACAACACCAACCAGCACACACGGGATCACCCCAATACAGCTTACAGCATTGACAGACTGCGTCTGAACTGAACCAATACACCAATGACATTAAATACAATCTTAATACAATTATAAATTCACAACAAAACAATTATTTACGTAGTTCAAATCATATTGTAAATTATAGGTATCATAAGAATTCAGAAATACATACAATTTATCTATATACTAAGAAACAATTTTCCAAATGACATTTACTTTTGTGTACATTTTAATTAGCCTAAAGATAACTTACAATTATAACCACCACCAACACTCTGTCTGGGAGGGAAAAGGAAAGTTAGTTTTAGTTTGATCTGGATCTTGAACGTGATGATCTTGGTGAGCGAGACGGTGACTTGGATACTTCGCGCTCCGCATTTCTACCTCCGTCATCATTCAGGCGACTTTTAGGAGGTGGAGACCTGCAATAAATTAAAAATACAACATTTATAAATAATCTAGATATAGTTAGATGGGAAGCCTCGGCTGTCACAGTAGCACAGAAGAAGGAGAACACAATTTCTCAGTAAACTTCGTAATCATAATAATAAAAGAATCAGTATTTTCCAAATCGATATGGCTGAAAATTCCTGTCTGAAGGCTTTCAGTCAGATGGACATAATGTTTTATTTATTATGACATGGCATCAATGACATGACATCAATTAGAAGACATGGAATTCCCAACCATGTCGATATGGAAAGTACAGAGTCAGAAGGCAAGAGTACCCTAGGCTCTTAAATTATTGAAATGTTTCCATTCCTTGCCAATACCACTACCACTGCACAGCAACCGATCATATTGACAAAGACGCAGCAATCAGAAAGAGAAGGAAGGGAGCACAGCAACCAAAATGAGAAGAACACGAAAGGGGTAGACTTTTTGCGTCCTTTTCATTCTGACTATTGAGTCTTCCTTTCTCTGATTTCGGCTGCACAGCATGCAGTGAAAATGGTAATTTTGTGATCTTCTTCTGTGTTACGGTAGGGATCGACCCTCCCTGGCCGAAGAGCAAAGGTTTGCTTCCGAGTGAAAAATGGATTGAAACCGTAAAGTTTTCTCCATTGTTTTAATCTTACTTATCAATTTTTGTTTTCACTTCCTTTAATTCCATGCCACTTTTGCTCCTTAAAATACAAAATTTAATTTCCTTTAATTTCACCCTACTTTGCGCTTTAAAAACGCAAAATTGTCTCATTTCCTTTAATCTACTTATACTTTTGCGCTTTAGAAATACAATCAATGCAAAATGTTTGCATTTTCCATTTTACTGAGACTTTTGCTCTTTAAAATGGCAGTTACTTTTTTATCTAATTTCCTGACTTATTATTGCGCTTCAAAAATGCAACAATTTATCTAGAACAAGAGTAGGTATTAGACGAAAGAAACAATTTTACGCTTCTCACTCAGTGATTGGCAGCGGGTATAGATAGAATAGAATCTTTTTAAAAAAGTCAAGATTATATTATGGCATGGACCTTCCTGGGGATCAGGTAGGTTTAACCGTCAAAGAATCTGACAAAGACAGAATAAAGAAATTATTTGTATTGAAACAATAAATACCCTGAGCGAGATCTTTCTCTGGACTTGGATTTTCCGCGAGAGACCGAACGTTCCTTCCTGGTTCTAGGGGCTGATGTTGATCTACTCTTGGACTTAGTACGACGTCGGGACCGGGAACGTGACCGTGAATGAGATTTTCTCGAACGACGCCCGCCAGACCGACTTCTGCTTCGTCCTCTCCTGTCGCCGCCTCTTCGACTTCTGGAGCCGCTTCTCCGGCTCCTACTCCTTCGGTGTGGTGAGGAAGGCCTTCCATACCTAGTAGTAGGGTTGACAAATCTAGCATACCCGTGACTATGATTATGGCGCAAAGACCTTGGATGTACACTCAAGCTTGTGACAGTGTTCATCGAAGGTTAATAAAACATGTTAATATAGTTAGATAAGGTATACCTTGCCATTTGCACACGAAGTTCTCTCCCATCTAAAACTCGACCATCAAGAGATTCCATTGCGTCTTCAGCATCACGNCACAATACATAAAACATATGGTTACAGTTACAAGTACCTAACGAATGCAAATCCTCTTGACTCTCTAGTCCATCGGTCTCTGCAAAGAAACAAATAAAGTAATGGGAATGAAATACAAAATTTCTGTTGGTATATTACAATACTGGCAAAGCAACATAAAGATGAGGATGAGGATAGGACATTCCTAAATATTAAGCTTGAATATAGCCTCACAACAAAGTAGTAACTTATAAAAATAGCCATATTTCATTTTATAACATGAATCATGCTGGAGTTCGTGACATTAATAGTTTTAACATTTCAACACTTATGATACAAGATAAATTAATAAAGAGTCAAATACTCACCTTGGTATGTAAACATCACCTAAAAAACAAAAATAAGTGAAAAATATTAGACAAAGTATACTTCAACAAAATAAGAAGAAATGACCAGGTTTCGTAAATCATTGGCCACAACAACAAATGTAAAACAAATTAAAAAACTCCAAAAAACTTACCAACATCGCCATATTTTTCAAATACTCGTCTTAAATCGTCCGGCGTAGTTCTGTAAGTCAAATTGTCCACTTTAAGTGAGACCATGCCTTCAATTTTTGGAGGAGGGCGTCCATAGCTGAAACTCATTTTATTGATTGTTGACGTCTTCAACAAAACTAAATACTAAATAATAATTCCAAAAATACGGCTACTAAACACAAACAACACAAACAACTACCTCACCGCTCCAACTCTCAACTTTCTAACAAAACAACGCGCAAAAACTCTCTCAACAACAACCATTCACAAAGAAACTAACTATCGTTAAATACTTTCAATTGAATAAAATATTTCTATTCAGTGATTCCACGATTCTGTATTATAATGGTGTACTCCTACAGACTAAATCCAAGTTAAATGTAATCACAATTAACTAATTAAAACAACAATTATGGCTCTCTCTTTTTACTAAATCCACGAACAACATTCAGCCACTGCGGCAGGAATATATTTGGGACTGAACAGAAATAAATGCGATGGATGCGAGAGATGCGACCGACAATGCGACAATCTGCTGCAAATGACGCAGCCATGCACTCCACTTGTGATCACCTTGTGCGCATGAACCGCAAAACATTTAAAATACAATTCTCCTTTTTCCTCCGATGAGAATCTCCACTAAAGTGAGACTTCCTTTCTCCCATAATATTATATGTGCAATTGCAATGCAATTTGCAATGCGTGTGAAAGGAGATGAAAGTTGCCTGCAACAATAATTGCCAAATTCTGCAAATGAAAGACGCTTTCTATGTGAAAAATGCTTTGTAGGCGAAAGACGCTTTGTAGGCGAAAGACGCTTTCTATGTGAAAAATGCTTTGTAGGCGAAATACGCTTTTTAGGTGAATGAAAGACGCTTTCTAGGTGAAAAATGCTTTCTATATATAGGTGAAATAATTCATGAAGAATATTATTTTCCATTGTTCATAATTGGAATTGAGTAGAAACCGGAAATCAAATACAGTTGCTAATATAATTTAATGAATCGTAGTAAAATATCGTAATTCGTAACCAAATACATATCGAAATCATGGTTAAAAAGCATGCATATATTTTACAAGTACTATTATTCTCGAATTTATAATTATTGTAATTCTAACAGATAACAACAAAAACTCATGTTTGACAAATACATTATCATGCAGTATTATTAATTTGGGTTGATCAGTATTAAAGTATTGTAATATGTGATTCCTAAGCTATTCGCGTTATTAAAAGGAGAATAATATTAAGTGCTAATTGTAAGGTAAATACTTTAAGCACGTAATGTACGAACAAAAAATAAGTAAACATTTAAGATTAACAGTAATAACAGTGGTCTTTTGGTTTTGTGATGACAAATGACAAATCATTAAGATTTATCATTTATCACACACGTCATAGATTATAGATATTTGAGCATCAATATGAACTAAAATGATTATGCTAAATATACATGCATTTGTGTTGCAGTATTTTAAATTACATAACAAAATTGAATCATTATTTATCTACAATGGTTACAGTGTCTTATCATTATTTTTTTGACTAACTACACTAGCTATACTTTCAGACTCGCTTTCCATAACCACACTTCCATCCCCATCCAGAGTTACTTCCTCCATAAGTCGTTTTAAATGGTCAGGTAATTCCAATCGGGTAGTCGTAGATTTTAAACTAGGTGGAGGATTATTTGTATGTATCCGTGGTGCGGCAAAATAAGTTGTTTCATTTACGTGCAAACGCTGTTCGTTTTTTCTTTTAGGTATACGAACAGGAGAGGTTACCACTGTTTTAGGATTATTAATGGATATTTCCGCACCGCTTTGCGAAGGGAGAATTGGACCAGTAGGAAGAGATGCAAATTTCTTTTTGCCTTCATGTTGTTTTATTTTCTTGCAGTTGACACTTGATAGCATCGAATTCAGTCGAGTGACAACTTGTCTATTGTTTACAAAGTATGGAGCACTGTATCTTTCTTTGAACGCTGCACTAGCTTCTGTTTCAGGTGCTTTGCCTTTTTTGTTTTTGGAATTGAAATTTTTTGTGGCGTACGCTGCCTCCTCCCGTATTTTCAAGAATGCCTCATACGCTTCTTCATCAATGTCGTCGCAGCTGGAACTGGACCCTTCATCTTCAGATAAATCTGAATCTGAAATATCTTCCCAATCTTCATCTTCTTCCGTTTTGTGTCGGCGAACTTCTGTGAAACTATCAGGACCTTTTTGCAGAGTCCATTTATTCTTAAAAATTTCTGGAAGTGGTTTGCCTAATATCTGTAGTAGCTCTACTTTGTTTCTTATGTCTTTATCTATATAGTGGGAGGGAATAAATCTGTCATCGTCATGAATGACTCTGGCAGAAGCGCTATACTCGGTACAGCTCAAATCACGCCTGGTCAATTTTAATACTTTTTTAATATTTGCTACAAGGTCAAAAGAGGGAGAAGAATTACTTCCTTCACTAAAAACTGGATCTGGCACTATTTCATCTAAGGCAGTTTTAGGTTTTTCGGGAATTAAATTGTTTAGATTATTTTCTTTAGGTTCTGATGTTAATGGAACAAATGCAAATTGTTTTGTTTTTTGGTTTATAGGGGCTTTGTCGTTCGATTTAAAAAATAATGATGAGCCCACAGAATCTAACCATTGTCCCGTAAAAAATGTTTTGCCTAATCGTAAAACAGGCTTATCTGTTTCTAAATTATAAAACTTTAACGTTACATCGGAAACTGTTGGTTTGGGTATTACTGGTTTTTCCCTATCTCGTCTATTCTGCAACAACAAATGATCATCAGGAACCACTGAAAATAATTCTTGTACATTAGGCACTTCATCTAAATCTATATACACTATTTCTTCTTCGTATTCATCGTCATCAGGAAGAAGTTCGGAGGAGTCGATAAACAATGGATCGCTTTCTGGAGACATTAACGTATGTGCTACATTATGTTTATCCTTGGACGAAAACTCCACCATAACTTTATAGGGCTTTGGCTTGGATGGCCCTGGACGATTGTCTGGAGGAAGATTCCCCCCTTTCTGAGGCTGAGGAAGTTTAAAGGTTGTTCGTGTCCGTTCATTCTGCCTAAAATGTGCTTTCGGTCGAGGTGTGTCTCCAATCTGTTGGTGAGGATTACGCCGCACTTCGCTGTCTGATGACCTTTCGGAATCTTCATCATCTACTTGGTGTATTCCACGTTTTCCAGCCCGAGTATTTTCCTTACTTAATGTTTCCGAGTTATGAAGCTGTGATTCTTCTGGTTCATCTGTCTTAATCGGTTGTGTCGCAATGCGGCGTCTTAAGCCTGGTCGTGGATTTGACCCGATAGGTTTTACCGGCTTTGCTGTAACAAAAACATGATTCAGTCAAAGGGAGTTAGAGTCAGAATTAGCTGTTACAATGTAGTTTTTTAATGCGACATATAAAATATAAAATAAGGCTACTGCTGTAGAATTACTTACTTTTACCCATTTTATTGCACTAACTTTATTTCTAGAGTTTACGGACTGAAAAAACAAATAGGACACTACGCTAATACTTTTTGCCTGAATTTTTGAGAATGGAGAAAACAATTGTTTCCCGAGTCCAACAATCTAAAATAAGACTTTTCTAAATACGAACTAAGTTAAATTGTGGTGATTCAAAAAAATGGCAAATCAATTTATAATTGTCACTTTGTCAGCTCTTCAGTCAGTTTTAAAAAACAATAATAAAAAGACATTTCAATAAATAAATACAAAATAGAGAAATATGATCTGGGCAGTTTTGTATGCAATAGCGCTGAAACTTTCACATGCTTTCCTTCCAGCGGGTGTCTCAAATTCAATTCAATAATCTTACAGTGATTCACATTCACACGACATAATCCAAGCTTAATGTGATATCATGTAGAGGGTAAATTAACACCTATTTACCAGTCAGCAGTTAAAATAAACACTGAATTAAGTGAAGGAAATACGCTTTCTTGGATTTAAATAAATGTCATTTCTTAGTTCGAGATCTATATCAAGTAATCCTCCTGGAAAAAGAATGGCAGACGACCGAGAAGTTTTGAGAGAAATCTGGGAAGGCAAACTTCCGCTCGCTTTCGAGTTAGCCCCTGACGAGGTTCATACTTTAAATGTACCGGAACCATTTTATCTCATGCTGTCGCGGCTACATTATTTTCCATTAGTCACTGATAAAGTAAACCAAGTTTCCTCAAAACCATTATATTATATCTAATTCTTAACTTTACTAACTGCTTATTACAAATGAATATTTATGTATTGATGTTTTACATTTATTTTAGGTTCGTAAACATTTCATTCAGTACATAAGCCCAGACTCAGTAAACAAAGAAATGTGGATGGATTATAATGGTCAGCCAATTAAGTGGTAAGTACTTTCCAGTTGGGGCTGGTAATAATTAAAATTTTTTGATATTTGAACTCTGAAACCTCCTCTTTGTTGTTTGTTTGTCATTGTGTTGATATTATAGAAGAAGAATTCAAATGAGTCGAGTGTACAAATAAATTGTTTATCCATGATTTGATTATAATTATAATGTATTGAATGATACATATTTCAAAATCAAATATCTGCGTCAATTGTTTACGTGCAAGACTCATTTAGGAATTTCGGTTCTCATGTGTATTTACTGTATTTTATTATGTATTTTATAGGAACTACCCAATAGGACTTTGGTATGATGTTAATGTATCAGAGAGCATCCTTCCTTGGAAAATAACTGTACACTTTGACAACTATCCTGAAAATCAAGTTATGCATTGTGTCTCTAAAGATGCCATTAGGTCTCATTTCATGTCAGCTATCAAGGAAGCTGACGCTCTCAAGCATAAGGGACAAGTTATTAATTCAATGCAGGAAAAAGACCATCATCAACTATGGAATGGATTTTTAAATGGTATTTTAATATTTTAGTGTCCCTTTTTGTTTATACACTCATGTAATGGTTTCATTAAGTAAACCCAATTTTTGTTTTGAAATTGTAGATAGATTTGATCAGTTTTGGTCGGTGAATCGTAAGCTAATGGAGTCTGTAATCGGAGAAGGTTTCAAAAATATTCCAATGCGATGTTATAGATCAGAATTGCCTGTGATGCAGCGACTAGTTAAACCCATTGATGACACAACTGGGACTTGGACCACTCTACACGATGCTATACTTGAATTTTTTCCCGACTATATTAATACACAAAGTAAGTGCTCTCAATCCTATTATGTATATAGCTAAAGATCTTTTATTATTAACTTTGAATATGGGTACTACTTGTTGATTAATTTAACGTTATTGTGTTACTGATTACATAATTTCATTTTTAGCTCGTATTGTAATTCATGGTATTGAACCACCTTTGAATACTCCAATCCAATGGCTCAGTGAACATCTCAGTTTCCCAGATAATTTCTTGCATTTCGCTATCCTTACAGTCAGTTGAAAACTTAAAAATATGACAGCATTAATGTTACAACCTTGATGGTTTCCTTTTTTCAAACTTTATAAAAAGCATTGTACGTATGTAATTTCAAAATATTTCTGTTTGCTACATTCAGACTTTAAGTATGTGATAGATAATAATAAACGCATTTTGCAGCATCTGTAATGATGTTTTATTTTAACTGCCCATTTTTTCATTATTTTATTTTATTTATTAAATGTTCATGTTGTAGTACTGTTTAAGTTAAAATTACAAAAGTTTGGCATTGCTTTATTAAAAATCAGTTCATAAACTATACAAAAGGTGACATTAACACAACATTGTCAGTTAACGTCAATGTAACAACTCTTCACATCAAATATTATAGCTCTGTGGTTGGTTTAATGCTATTCTTCCCAAAGTCCTTCCTCTCTTTAAAGTGAACATTTTCGTTGGTGTGCGAACTTATACTGATGTCCTCGTCGTCATCCGATCTGTGAAAATATTCATGAAATGATGTTATATTTATATGCCTCTAAGCCAGGCACACTATAATTAGTACAATTACAAGTAATATTAAGAGTTCTAGCGTTAAATTAAGTATAGACATCAGGCCACCTCTCATAGATAGGATTAGTGACTGAAGGTTCAGGTTTCTCAACAGACACAACGTGTTGCTGGAATGTCCTCAGAATTGGTGTTTTCGAGGAAGATGGCAGGTAGTCACTTGCTGCTCGTGTAGTTGCATCTGTGTGACAACTGGGACTACTCCTCCCTAATATTATACAAAAGTTGCAAAACACATTCATAAAATTATAACGTCAAAACGATATTTAGCAAAGTCATGGTATACCAACCTATTATGCTATCTTTTGACGTATAGCCTGAAGAAGAATCATGATTGTAAACATGATTTCTATTCAAGTTTAAATCCATTTGTAAATCTGAATCATCAATTTCCACTTCTTCTCCATTAACTCGCATATTTAAAACCTGCAGATACAAAGAAACCATTACGTGTACATTTTGTCAAACTCTACAATAATTTCAACAGAATTTTTTATGTAAGCAATTAATACCTGTGTCTCATACTGCTTAAGACTAGGACTGTGTTCCATGTACACAGGCTCATAACATCTAGGGGATACGATGACCCTTTGCATCTGATTCTTGTAAGCCGAATATCTCGACCATTTGTAACAAACAAAGCAAATTCCCGCAGAACTGACAATGAAAATAAGGCATGCCAATGCAACAAGAGCTGCTGGGAAGGCTGCCCATTGTTGCTCACTTTCCAGAGTGCCAACGGGTGCAGGCGGAAGTGGGGCTCTCGTGATGGGTTTACGAACTTCCGTTGCACGAACACCCAACGAACTTGAAACGTAGTAACTTATTCCCTTTGAACTTTCTCTCGACATTATCGTCCTATTTGGCAAATAATTTAAAATAACATTTAATTTTGTGTCATTACATACAGTTAGGTATTTAGTGAATAAACTCTGATTTTTTTACTCTGCAACTTTAGGATGTTCCCTATCTAGAATGTAGTCGTTAACTGGATCTACGGCATAAAACCAAACATCGGTAGCAGAGGAATCCAAATCTAAAGTTCCATTCTCAGTTAAGTATCGATGGGCAGTTATTTTTTCGATTCCTATAACAAGATTAGAAGAATCCTGAAGAATTTCTAGAATATCTCTTTCTTTGCTCTTCACTTTATCTGGAGTCGTTCCTTGGATTATTAAGATCATTCTGTGTGGCTCATCAATAACGTTTATCTAGAAAAATCTCACAATTACTTATCAATTTATGTTAAACAGAGTTTATGCAGTTATATTGTGATTATGATTTACAATCAAAGGAATTTGTGTAGACTGCCCCACTCCTTTAGGATTGTCCTTTGCAGTTACGACAAGTTTGAAAGGTAACAAGGAAGGAGAAACGTCGTCCAGAGTTCTTGTGTTGGAGACAATTCCTGACTTTGAGTCTATACTGAAAAATGATCGACCAAGAGGATTATCGGAATCAATCGTGTATACAATATCATGATAATGTCCACTGTCTTTGTCTTCAGCGTGTATTTGGATGATAGAAGTGGAGATCTGAGCATCTTCAGAAATTGCAGCGAAAAACTTTTTCCCTCTGCCAACTTTTTGATGTGAAGGGAACAAAAATTCTGGCTTGTTGTCATTTTCATCCGACACTCTCACAATAACCTGAAAGTTTGATAAAATACAAAAGGTTTAGTACATGCTTTATATTAGCTTTAAATTTTGTTCTATACGTTCAAATGGAATTATTTACTCTTGTAATGGATCTCTTCTTGCTGATGACTCCGGGTAGAGTTAGTAGCTCTACTTGCATTTCATACTTGGAAACTTTTTCATGATCCAAAGTCCCTCTCGTCAATTTGACTTCGCAGTTCTTATCTGCTGTTTCTTTCACTTGGAAAAGAGCTTTAATTTACACAAAAAAACTTAATTAGTATTTCACCGATAATTTTCATTTTTCTTAACTTTCTATTGTAAATTATATCAATTGGTTTCATACATTCTTCATTTCCGTTGATAATTCGACACTGGATTGGTATAATCTCATCGGGTTTATTAACAATGGTCAAAAATTTCACAAGAGTTCCTGCGGGCGAGCTCTCCAATATATCAACCGCATATTCATTTTCAGAGAATCCAACCCCGACATCAGGAGCGACAGTTGCAACATGATCAACGTATACTTTCACCGTTGCTACTGAACTCAATTGAGGTTCTCCAAGATCATAAGCTCTAACGTCAATCTATTACAAATTACAAGCAATGAAACTAGAGAACATTTGCGATAGCTAATTTAGGTGATACATTACATTACTCTTATACAAAGTACAAAGCTGTTATGGAAAAAAATTTACCGAATATTCGGTGTCCATTTCTTTTCTTAAGTCGTCCTTAATGGAGACTGCTCCAGTGTCATGATTTACGTCAAAATATCTGTTAGCCTTCCCTCGACCCGTCAATTCAAACTTAACCTGTCAATAAAAAATACAATTTTAATGTAACAAGTTACCAAAGACATTCATTAATATTTAAATAGACAGTAATTTTAACAACGAAGTTAAGTATGTATAGGTACTAACTTTATTGAAAGGCGAGCTTCCATCTGAGTCTGTTGCTTCTAATTTTGTTACAACCATTCCAATAGGTGAGGTATCTTCCAGCCTAATAGGTCTTGGAACAATATGGAAAATGGGTGGAACATCATTCGTGTCCTGAACTTCGACAATAACTGTTGTAGTTGATCCCAAATTTCCACTGTCGTTTTCTTCGGTTCCAACAATCAGTATGTGTTTGCTATCTCTCTCGTAATCAAGACCTGTAATAAAAACACGTTTTACATGAGACAATATTTTATGCTAATGAAACGCTGCAGCTATATATAGCTAAAGGTTACATTACGGCATGCAGCAAAAACTTTCAACTTGAGACAAAATTTTCGTTGCAGAGGAAATTGTTATTTATTTGTAAGTTTGCTATTGCTAACTGACGTAAATTGTATTTACTGTAGTATCAAGTAAATGTATATCGTACTAAAACTTGATAGATGCAAATGGTAAATGTGTATCCTCCATAACTTACAATAAGATCCAAGATTTTGTAATGAAATATCTGTTGTTTCATTAATTTCACAATTATTAATTACTGTAAATTACACACCTTGCAACGTGTAGATTTCTCCAGTGATTGGGTCGATATTAAATTTATCATAAGGTCCTTGTTTAATATAATATGTAATTCTCTTTTCCGTGTCTGGATCAATGGCCTGTGTTAAAATAAAAACGAAATCTTCATTAGCTCAACTGGAGTTTCCAAATAGATATAGAGACGAACAATTGTTCTGCATTGTTAATACGTTGCTTTTTGCATGGTCTAAACATAAAAACTTTATATGCACCTCTACTTTGGTAACTTTAACATTTGGCATATTCTCTGGAATGGTAACTTTGTACGTAAACTGATTAAACATGGGCAATTCATCGGCAGTGTCTTCAACTTTAATTGTAACAGTGGCTGTTGAAATTCTCGAATCCACTGCTTTGTCTCTGGCCGTGACAACTAAATAATGAATTTTATGTTTTTCATAATCCAATGCAGTCTTTGTAGAAATTTCTCCAGTAACAGCATCAATTTTAAACGGAGAATCTGTCGGCGTTTCGAAAATGATTTCTCCATTTATTCCTTCATCCGCGTCTTTAGCTTCAACACGTCCAATTAGTTTACCAGGCTGGCCTTCTTTTACATTGAAAGAGTATGGCAAATTGAGAAACTGGGGGAAAGCAAGAACAAAGCCATAAATCACACTGACATTTATTGACAAAAAAATCACAAACAAATAAGACGAGCAATAATTCATTCAAATGCTCACCTCTGGGTTCCTATCATTCCTGTCAATGATCCTGATGTTAATTGTGGCACTACTAGACAACCCACCTTCATCTTCCGCTTTGACATTCTATTGCATACATACAACAAAATTACGTACATGAGTACATTCATGTAATGTAACATAACAAAACATAACACATGAAACAACTTCTACTACAGTCGCACAAAAACAGAGGCACGTCATAAAAAGTACAATGAAGCCGCTAATCGTACAAGGCGAACAAAAGAAGAAAAACTCACTAGACTGTAACGACTCAAATCCTCCCGATCCAATTGTCCATTGACAGTTAGCACTCCGGTATTTCTCATAATGGCAAAATGGTTTAACTCGTTCCCTGCAACGATATCGTAAATGACACGCTTGCTTTCTGGGTCTCTTGCCTCCAGTGTCATCACTTCCGCTCCAATAGAAGCTCCCTCACTCACTCCTACATCGTATACCAGTTGTGGAAACACCGGAGCTCTTAAATTAGGTCCATCGATAACGTTCACCTCAATTATGCGTTGAGCCGTCCTACCACCACCGTCTGTGGCCTGAAAAGAATAAAAAACGCATTCATAAATAAAACATAAAAAATTATACCACACCACATTCAATTCATCAAATGTCAAAAACTACAAAATAAAGTCATATTATTTGTATGTAAATATAATAGATTAAAATCCAAACGCAAATACAGACTGTATATGGATTATCGCAGGCTTAAGCTTGTACATAAAATTAAAGGCAAATCCAGCAGCATCCCGACACGTACAGTTACTTTATGGACGCTACGTACACGCTTTTTACAGAAAGCAAGTTGCGTTTTTTATGTTTCCGGGTTGGCTCCTCGTACAGGAAGTGCGAGGTGGAGTGTTACACATATTACGTTAAGTTTACCCAGCCCTACCACTTACTTACTTATCCACATGGGTAGGTAATACATAACTTACGAGATATTACCCATGGAGAATCAAATTAAATAAATAAATACCTGAACTGTTATGCTGTATTGTTCCCCTGTGTTTAGTTTCCCGACTGTTTCGATCAATCCTGTCGATTCGTTGATGACAAATCTCTTGGTGCCGTTATTCGAGATGTGACTAATGGAAAATTTTATTTCGGCGTTTTTCCCTTCGTCTTTGTCCGTTGCTTCGACCTATTGCGAGAATGAATCATTTATTTCCTGCTTCCGATTGAGACCAAAATACTACAACAATATGTTGTGCTATAAAGGGCTAACAATAAGTGTAAACATTTTACTTGAAATATCGGTCTTTTTCCATCACCCCCAGGAATCGTCACCGGATTAACCTTCGCTAACGTTGGAGCATTATCATTTCTATCTGTCAATTGAACGGAAAGAACCAGAGGGGAACTGGAAGCTTCGCCAAACCCAATCTCTCGTGCTATCATCTGGAATCGGACACGCAAAGGAATTTCTTTATATTACATACATCTATTGTGATCTATATGGAATTACTACAAATACGCTTACTAGTTGTTCTATTTGTAGGTACATTTGTATATAAAATGTTTCATGCTGTATCAAACCGGAAATGAGTGCCTTGACTTGCAAAGGCTTGACTTGACAGATTAAATAGTAAACAATCGTTTTATAAAAGTCTGTGTTCTTGTTCTCTTCCCCCATGCACCAAGATACACAACATTCATTTCTATTTTTCCATTTATGTGGACATTATGAACATGTACTATACTGATGCACTACTGTATAATATATATAAGAATGTGAAACATACATACCTATGTACCTATAATATACATATATACAACACTATAATAATAATATTCTGTCCTTTAAGATTTTTGCTGGGAATTTACTACTCATTATAATTTACTGCAACACATTAAACACATACCTCCATCGTGTCAGGCTACTTAAATATTACGTTAATGCAGCATTATCAACTCGACTGTTATTGTACAGCAGTGCAATGTGTAATGTAATAAACTAATAAAGTAAGCAATGCAATTGCAATTCAACAAAGGAATTCTAGAATAATGGGAGAATATTTAATAATATGAATGAAGAGGCCGTAGTAGGATAATGATATGATAAGTGGGGATAGAAAAGACGATACATTACGTTACGTACTAGTTGCTGTTGTGTGGAGTAATATCTATCTACTGCTAAACTAATATCTACATGATATCCCGTCTTATGTCTTCTTGTGTCTTTATATCTCTGCTTAGGTACCTACTTCGTATGTATGTAAATGTGACTGTGCAGTGTAATGTAGAAGAAATCGTGAGCAGGTCTAACTGTTTACAAAGTAATGGGAATGAAAACCTGAAACTGAAGTTGAGAAGGATGTGGAGGATCTCTATCCAAATGTTCGTCGGCCACCACCAACACGCCTTCTTCGTTCACTCGAAACGCCGTCGTGGTCAACTCAAAGTGATAGCGAGGCCGAGGATCGTTCGGAGTCTGAAAAATATTCCAACAGAGCAATAGGAATCATCAGTATCATCATAATAATATGTGTGTTGTTTGAATGAATGCTTTAGAAGAGTAAGATGCATTTAAGATTTTAGACATGAAATGTTATTATCGTCATCATCAACATCATCGCCCTGCAAAATCTGACAAAACGTTCTGGATGTACGACATAACAACTCATTTTGTACTAGAACATTTTTTAAGCGAAGAAATAAATGGTAAAGTACGACCTACACTGTTTCACTAATGTTAAAAATGCTAATCTACAAAGAATCTTTGAACTGGATGGATTGTCTTATTATATTTTACCAAATCCGGATCAGACACGGCAAAATGAATTGGACGATGATCCTCGAGAGACAAAACGGTGGTTCCTACGGCAGAATTTTCAGGCACGTAGCCAAGTAAAGAGGACGCCTGCACTATCGGCGGATTCGCATCCACAGCCTGTACAGCTATCCTCAGTTTGGTCGTAGCCGAGTATTTAGCGTCAGTTGCTTCAGTGGCCTAACAGAAAACACAATAAATATCGCACGGGTTGAGTTACTTTGTAGATTTGCATATTATGTAAATTTCCTTAAAGTGCAAATAAGCAAATTTTGCACACGTGTGCTATTTGTGCTCAGATAGCTATTGGGGATTCTTATATTATTATTAAGTATGTAATAATAACAATATTGTTCCATCTCAGCTTTCAACAACAGCAACATCTCTTAGAAATTAGAAAACGTTCAATTACCTTTACGATAATATCGAATCGTGTCTCTACATCAGAATCGACCGGTCTGATTTGCCGTATGACGCCTGAGCGAAGATGAACATGAAATATCAAAATTCGTCTTTGTTATAAAGTTGCCCATTAAGAAATCGAGGAAGTGTGTGCATGAAAATGCAAATCCATTGTACTTAGGTACACACACATTAGAGATTTAGAAAACAATACAGATGAAAAAGATAATCCTAATATCTAAAATACAGATAGGTATTGTACGGAGAGATTTGTTTAGAAACTTTTACCTGTTTGTGCATCAATGTGAAAATAGTCCAAGTAGGATGAAGGAGATCCTTTCACAAACGAGTAGAGAATTGGCGAATTGATTGAGTCTCGGTCAATTGCGTGAATTTTGTCTGGGCGAACGTCCAAAACTCCAGTCAATACACTGCGGATTACCTAAATTTACAAAAAACAACATTACGGATCTGTCTGAACCAAATAAATTGCACAAGCTTACCGCTTGAAATCGTAAACTACAATTGCCTTGTACAAATTATACTCACTGTTGCATTGTATTGACTTCGAACGAATTCCGGTGGCTGATCATCATTGTCCACCACATTCACGGTAAGAGTCGTTGTGGATGATTTCCTCAATCGAGCATCGAATGCCCGGTCCTGTACATATAGGTAAATATTTAGCAAAAGCATATAACTACCTAAGAATAAGCTTACTTATGGTAAGTATTATATAGAAATGAATATTAAGTTTTCATACAGATGCAATGACGGTAACATAGAACTTTTGGCTTTTTTCATAGTCGAGTGTGCGGTTAAGGGTAACGATTCCTTGATGAGGCAAACCGATTGTAAAAACTCCATAACCATTTTCCTCTGGCTTTTCTGTCTCGGAGTCTACGATGAAATATTCGACTAGACCATTCACACCTGCATCTACATCCTTTGCTCTGATATTCCGAAATGCAACCGCACCCACTTGTGTATTCTTTTTAAAACAATGGAATCCAAATTTTAACAACGTCCTTCACACAATAATGCTGTTTAGGTACATATAAAGCAAAATAGGAAACTAAACATTATGCTTACCTCTGCAATGTTAACTTCGTACGGTTCTCCCATGAATTTTGGCTATAAATTTAAAAAAAATGAAATTGAAATTGGCAATCTTGCTGACGTAGATAGGACAGGGCACAGGGAAGGAAAATTAGCATATTATTTTGTACAAAAGTGGCAAATAAATTAGTTTACCGCATTGTCATTCTTGTCCGACACTCTCAAAATGACAGGAATGGTCCTCGAACTTGATGTGTCATTCTGGGAATTCTTTGGCGAGCAGACAACCTACATAAGAAATCGAACAAAGAAAAATTTAGCACTTCACTTTTATTGTGTTAACCTTAATCCCAACTCTGAATATTAACAATACTTTCATCTGTATCACCACACAAACTAAAAGTGAAACATTATAATTGAATTTCAATGTCTCATAAATCCTAAAACAGATTTGATATGAAAACCTGCCTACACCCATTATTTCTCTTCTCTGTCTCAAGTCTCTCAGAACTTATAAGGAAGTTGCGTCTCGTCTTGTCAATTTTCTTTCAACTACTCAAGATAACATTATGGAGCTTTCATCTTTCGATTTATCCTTTTCAATTTAATCTTAACACATTCTGCATTATAATACCAGTCTAACTTCCAATTCTTTTAATATGCATATTAAAAACAAAAATTCCATTTCACTATACATTCTACATAAGGCATCTCTATAAGTATATTAGTACTTACAAATACTTAAAATATTCTATATACCTACTATGGCAAATAAGTACAGATAATAAATGTGCACTGCCATCACCATCGCCATCATCATCAAGTTTGTACATACAAAAGAATTCACTCTAAATGAAAATGCAATTGTAAATCCACCTTCTTTTCTTTTCGCTCTTTCTCTCTCTTCTCTCTGTGAGTCTATATAGAACTATCTCACTCATAAAAGAATAAAGAATCTTGTCGTACCCAAATCGAACCCATCAAAAGCCATAAAAAGGATTTTATTTCTCTCTCTCTCTCTCTGTCTTATTACTTACAAATATAATCCACGCTGAAAGAATATTGGCATAGAAAGCAAAACAAAGCAAAACTTTTAAATATTATTCTATTAAGTATTGCTCAAAGACAGTTCTTTTGAAAAAGGACGATAGATCGAGCGAATATTTTACTATTAAAGCCATACATAGTGAATTTTATCTCATACACACAAACAACACGATCCCCACACATGGCTTCGTGTTTCACACATATTATTCCACACTCGACTCCTACTGTATACAATCACGGCAATGACATTTCACAATTAAAGAATCGAGGCTAAGACTTTTCGCACGAGACTTGGCTTACTGTGTACTACAATGCTTTACAAAAATACACGTTGTAGTATGTATACTTCTCGTAGCTAAAGTTATTAGTGCACCAGTCAATTATTATCTGTTGTAAGGAATACGCATGATATACAGTAGTAGGTATCGTCTTCATAAAATAATACAAAAAATAGTACAAACCAACCAACCTATGTCAAGTCTTCCCTTTTAAGTGAAATATCTGTCGTGCACGGAGACTTGATAAATAAGTAAGTGAGAATAATCGACATAGCATCTCTCGGCAATAAACTTTGTATCTAGAATCTTTGTATCTGTACCAAAGCATGAGTATTGTATACAAAATGCAAAATGCCAAAGTTACACACACGACAACGACTGTGTGATTTTTTGCGTTATGACTCTCGACTCTATACAGTTTTGTACGTACGTTACACATTTACAATTATTACAATACTAACCACATACAGTATAAGAGAAAGAAAGAGAGAGAAGCGCTGTACACAAAAACAACAATCACCTTTGGCCATTCTTTCCATACATTAGTATTACGACCAAAGTGGCTTGACTGTTTTAGCATGACTTGACTCTGACTGACACACTCGTGTCATAGTTGTTATGGTCTTCTCTCTCTCTCTCTCTCCACTTAAAGCAATTTTGTGTTAGCAGAGAGTTGAAAGTTGTTGTAGGACTGACTGACTCTGAGAGACTGGTCTTTTGCCTTTACTTTACTTACTTATTAGTGTATTCCTACAGGTATGCACCTCCTATACTGACATGAACATGAACATCATGTGTAATAAAAAATTCTAAGACCTGATCTTAACTAGGGCAAACGTAATTTAAGATTTAATACGTCTCCTCTCTATATATGCAACGTAGTATACGTAAACTACATACTACTAGCTTCTTCTTAGACAGTTTGTCCATTGGCATTCTTCTTGTAACATCTTTTTCTTTCTTTTGCACACAAACATACATTTTATTCAATAACATGCCTGTGCATAGACACTTGGAAACACTTACACGTACAATATCTCCATACAAGATCTGATTTTGATGTTATGAATACATGTGCATCCATAATCTAGCACGGATTTCACTGGTGATCATAATTTGCTAATAAGTAAATCTTGGTTCCTGCTAAGTTGTAGTTCTACTACTGCTGCTGCAGTTTTTTCTTGTATCAATTCTCCTTTGACAAAGCAATAGACATGTGTGTGCATGTAATACATTCTACTTTTACATCTGCATTTGCACTCTGGACTCGATTCTTTGAATAAGTATTGACTAATAATTATTACTTTGTGATTATTTATTATTCAGTAGGTAAATAGGTGGTAGGAGGATTTTCATATTGACCCATAAATGCTTTTTAAGTAATAGAGGATCGAGATCCGTTGTAACTAAATTAAAAAGTATGATACAACATTACAGCATCGTTATAAAAATACTCGTGACTGTTTTGCATTCTAATATTATTCTTTTGATTCTAATCAGGTCCACATTCAATTGCATGACAATTAATTAACGTGGATTGATTGGGAAATGAGAAAAAATGAGGAAAAATAAAAATGACACTTACTTGAAATACAATTGAAGAGATATCGTCTTGATCTCGATCCAGTGGTTGACTCAATTGCAATTTTTTCCCGTGAAGTCGAAAGTACCTCTTGTCATTGGGGTGGACTAAGCTCAAGTCAATTTGACTCCATGGGTCGCCGATAATTGGTAACTCTTTCGGGGTCGTCGGCTGCGTCACTTCTATTATCGTATTGAGACATTATTATACAACTCTTTAGTAAATGTTAATGTCAATTGCAATAAACTTGTCAAAGCAACAATCACTTTTACAATTTTTACTCGCTCTCTACTATCTATATGCCTTTAGTAAACTACAATCCTATTCTTTGCTACACATTTTCTTCAATAAAGAAAAATGCGCAAACAAAAACAAGTTTTTATCGCCAATTTTTCCTGTTTTTCTCTTGTAACCTTTTTCTTTGCCCTTCATTTTTCATAAGTGGTTCTAATTGCAAAACATGCAACTTTACATTATAGTAAGAAAAATTGTAATACCTACCTAAAGAGCATTTCTATAGAATTTAATTTTAATCTTGTTTCTCCATTGCTATAATATTTTATTTCATTAGCATTTCTAACTCTTCTACCATTTAGATTTCTTACTCAACTCAAGAAAATGTTTATTATTAAATTATTGTAGATCATATGTATTTCAGCAATGATTCTTTAATTTATTACATAAGAAACATTGGTAAGTGCCAATAATTCTGGAAATAAATGCTACTTACCATCTCCAACACTTTCTTCGATATCTACAATGATGCTCGACAATCCATTCTCCAATCGGCACAAATCTAAAATTAAAAGAAAACAAATTTGTGAGACAAAGTCCGTGTAAGTATGATGCATATACATATATATTTAGCATTGCAAATAGGTACACCAAGCTAATTTTCTCATCTCATCGTCTCTTGTCTTGCCAAGAGTTATATGGCAGACACCATTACAGACACAATCATGATTTTAATTTATTTTCTCTTTCCATCGAATATGCATTGAAAATCAAGCACCTCATTTTAACACTTGGTCTATGGTTAGGAGCATTTAATTAGCATTGAGTCATGCACATTTCAACTCTCTACTCATTTCAAATTTCAATGCTCATCAGAAACCCCAAAAGTTATTACAAACAATAACTACATTGAAAGCAGAATAAATGCACATTACTACCTTGCTCTCTACTGTCTCTACTCATACCGTATTATTTATTTATTGCCGTGTGTGCATAATAACATTAAGGGTATGCATGAAACTGTAGAATTTACTCGGCACGACAATTTTCAACATATCTATTGCAAGAACCTGCGTGAAATCTGTAGCCACCTCCATGTTACTGCGTATATAGTAAATCACACAAAGACACAAGGTATATTATAACTACTATAGTATGAAATGAAATTATACCCTCACATAACTATTTATTAACTTAAACCATAGTAATAATGATATTATTAAATCCTTGAGCGTTCATTGCAAAAAAGCTGGCGAAATACTTATATTACTCATCCTTACATAGTAATACACTTACAGATAGGTATTTTTGAATGTGTCTGGTACAGATATAATATTATTACACCTTTAGTATACATATAATAGTCAGCCGCTCCTGATTACAATCATCATCATCATCACCATCATCTCGTCATATAATAATTCCATACAAGAAAACTTAAGCAACAAAGAGTGAGCTTCATTTTTCGCACAAAAGAGAGGAAGTTGGCTTTCCTGTCTTTTGGAAACATATTTATTTCTCTGTAAAGGAAGTCACACAAAAATCCAATCCCTCTCTCTGTTTTGTTTCGTATTTTTAACGTATACACAGCTACAATACTCACACAATCAATGCAATGGGTAATAACATTGTATATATTTGTGTACAGTAATCGTCCTGCAGTAAACTTCGTACCGTAATGCAGCAGAAACTCATCTGCTCTAAAGCAGAAGAGACACACAGCAAAAAACTATAAAAAATGTCTATTCAAGATCATTTTCCGCATTCACATGTATAAAAATAACATGAAAAACTATATTCTCTATGTATGTATAGTACAAATCCTATATATTTTATACTGCTACAAGAATAGAGAGCCAAAAGCGATGGCAATCTCCTATGATCAGCCATGGAATTTGCTTTGTCAAAGGGCACTCATTATTTATAGTTTGGACATATCTCGTTGCAAATCTCTTTGATGGACGATGCTCCTCTCATCTCTGTGTTGCGTCTCTATAGCCAATCTAGTCCATACACATCATATTCGTCGAGAGTCCCTCCGTTTTTGTTGTTTTTCTGTCGTTTAGAGGCCAATGAATCATTACTCAGCAGAAAACAGCACAGAATTACAATTCTAGTAACTATGTTTTATGTATTTATTTTATTTCAACCATAAAATTAACACAGACACAAATGCAAAATGTACTGCTAGAACACAGCTAACGACCAGATTTAATACACCACTAACAACGTACCTATAGTAGTAGTCAGAGTCAACAAATCATTTCAGAATAGCTATTCATCAAACAGAGTTGTAAAAAACAATAAAAAATACGCACCCTACAGGTAAATCCACGTCCTGTTATAAACGCAACAAACTTTTATTGGAATTCCAACTCTTTTTGTGTGTAAACCACTACAAAACAAATTATTTATGTGCCAAATCCAACTACTAATAGTAGTTTAGTGGTTTTCGGCTACCATTTTAGTATAAATATAATTCTGCATTTAAACACTAATTACCAGCTACATAAGATACCTATCTCCATTTCATTTGTACAGTTTAAATTAACATTTCAGGTAGCTATAACTATTCTGTATATCTACTATCTCCATTAATCTGTACTTATAAAAATACCCGATATAAAAATGCAGTTTACCCATTGCCTTACATTCTCGATTAGTTCAATCCACTTGTGCAGACACTTTACTGGCTCAGGTATTTATTTACAAATGGTTAGGCATATCCATCAACTATAAAACGCAATGGAAATGAATTTACGACCGAATGAGTATATTAGGACTCCTAATTGAAACGGAAAATAAATATAAAAGCTCAATTCGTCTCTGACTGACCTCAATTTCAATACAGATCGTAATATTCACATGTAATTCTAACTGTACCTAGAGCTAATCTATTTTTAGACAGTGCAAACTTCCAACGTTCTCAACTAGACACATCTCACACTGTTTTACATATTCCCTAATGAAATAGACAATAGACTCCACGCCACAACCACCTCCATCACCGTCATCATTAACTACACACACACATTATAAAACAAAATGCATATTATAAATACGACATGAATGAACAACACACAAACTCCAATACTGTCTCGCTCCACTGTCATAATGTCAGTCATGCCCTTCTATAACGTAATCTCTATAAACATCTCTCTTGTATATTTAAATGCATATGCCTATCCTACTATTTACTAATCCTATCGCATCTTAAATCAAAAAATTTCGTGTTCGTTTACAGATAGCTGTACATTTGCTTTTACACACAGATGCGACACACCTTACATATGTAATTCGCTAATAATACTACCTGTATCCATATTATGGATTGCACCATTTGCTATTTAGCATCATAATCCTATTGTATTTTAGGTAATGAAACCCCGGAGCACATCGCATAGTTTTCTGATGCAATCTGATGTAAATCAATTGATAAGCCTAGACCTTCATAATATTTTGCTGTACAAATGACAGCTGTACAACTAGAGAAAAAATAAATCGCATTGTTCATAATTGAATTCCTTGAGCATTTCCGAACATCGACATATCAGGCCTGGCTATATACCTACTATTTATTAAATTACTGTCTATAGATGTAAACGTAATTGAATAGAAAAGTAATGCCTTTTTACATAATTTACATGCTACAGTTACATCGCTTTACTTTTCAGGTACATAAATACACGAGAGAGAGAGAGAGAGAGGTATTACAGAATACCAGTCTGCTATTTCGAACAAGGTTAATTCGTAAAAGTAAATCAAAGTAAATGATATTTAGATTAAAAATTCCAAAAGCCAATCCATCATGAAAATTTAATTCTAATTAAATCGCATAATAATTAATTGGATTGTGTAATAGAATGTCAGTAGGTTACAACAACTCTGTTATCTGTTAGAATGTAAGAAACACATTAACCATTACAAAATGAATTACCTACCTATACCTTAACTCATCTTAACTATGTAAATATATATTTATATTATTCGCACACATATTATAATACCTACTACAGATAATCTCTGCTATAATGAATTATACCTCAGTACCACCACCAGTGCAGTACTTGGAAAATGTGGAATTGACTTAAAGGAAACTTTAAAAGACGAAGTTAGCAGTTCAAAACATGTTTAAATGTTTACCCGATGAGGTAACCAAGATCTAACCATTGACCTAAACAAAGTGAAGTATTAAGGTGGGCCACCCCACAACAAACAACTGGCTTGACTCTGAGAATCTAAAACAACACGTTCGGTGGCTTCACTGACATCGTGAAACGAATCTGCCTTTCTTTCTTCTCTCTCTCTGTGTACATAAAGACACACATACCTGTCTGTCTCTTCATATATAAATATTATGTGCGAATCTAGCACTACCATTAACTAAGACTCTCCTCAGCTTTGTACTACATATTTATGCACGATTTATGACATTGACTTTTACCATTACATTTTATATTCTCCTACCCAGGTACCTATTACCTATATGTTACATTGCATTATGCATTGAAAACGTATATATATCTAGCCCCTTTATACCAACTTGTATATTCTTTATAATACGTTACTATACAACTATTATGTGTGTAAACGTACAGTAGAGAGTATTACATTAACATATTAGTAATGCACGGGATTTAGTAATGGATGTGTGTAGTTATTGTTATTAAGTGATACACACCGGACGAGCAGCTCAACTCGTCTTCAACGCGTATATAATGCCTGCAACAAATAATATCATGTTGCACCTATATACCTTTATACGAGCTATTGTTATTATTCAATAGCAGTAGTAGTAGTAGTAGAAGTTGACACACTTGGAAGAAGAAACGACCACTAGTGTGTTTTGCATTATACTTATAACTATATGACTATTACCATTACCACTTATTGCTACTAAATGTAAATTGAATGTGTATAAAGTAAGGAAAGGATTATTAAGACCAAGAGCCATCAGAGAGAGAGCCGGTTTATGTACCACAGTCTGAGCACCTAATATTTTCAATTCGTATACATTTAATGTATGAATGTGTAAGTATTGGGTACGTGTAGTCATACGGAGAGTCCGAGCCGGTTTGCACGTTTGCTTTTAAGTAAGTATTATGACTAAGGTAGTATGACTTCAATTGCAGTTGTGGTTCTCTGTACGTATGTATAATGTATTGCATTATTGGCTTCAAGAAAATCTAACGGGACTTGTACTACTTGATGTATTTTCCATTCCTTCGTTACAAAGTTGGGTTTGAAGGTGTGCGTGGCTCTTGGACTGTTTAATACCAACAGTAATACCAAAGAGAGAATATTACACACGTTTATATATATACGAAATAATATTATACGTAAGAATAAATGCCTTCTAGGCTATTGTCACACTTTTGCCGAGCCTTATCCTGGTATGGCCCTCATCTTGTCCTGCCTGTTGGCCCTATACAACACCTGTGTGTGCACAAAGTATTAGCATGTACCTATATAATGTGTGTAACTAATACCTTAATGGCATAAGTACCACATAATATATTATTCGAGAGAATGTAGCCCATTTTCAAATTAAAATGCCCAATGTGCCTCCAAAGTGATTATGTCATTTTGCGTTGTTGTTTTTCTGAATTTCTTTTAATTTGTTTTGATGCGCAGTGTGTTAAAAAGTTTGCAGAAAAATTTAAGGTAAAATTCTACTGCATTTTTAACATACTATACTACCAACTACTGGTTGTAGTGGAAGAAGTTACTACATACTACACACGAACAACAACATACGGTACAATGAACCAATACTAAATGCTAAAGGCTTGTCCACTCAATTTCAACCCTCACACAGCATCAGGCCTAGTTATCTTATCGCATCAGAAAAACTTATTATGTATTCTACATTGACTTGCTGTACACTCAATGCTATAGTGCGTTAAATTTTCATAAGAATTTTTTTTATTTGCACAAACTGTATAATTTATTAAGTCAATGTAATACTCCAATGTAATCCTGATGTACACATAATACTACACGATGACAACTACGTATACTCTTCACGATTGACTCAATCAGATCGTGAGAACAAAAAAGAAATAAGAAAGGGAATTTCAACATAATAAATAATAATAATTCATACAGGCCATGGCAGACGAGAAAAAGCAAACTTAACTTAAATTATTACTTTTATTCCTTTACTATTTACTTGTTTAGGTATTTGCTGCGTTTAAGTAGGCTTTTGTGTAAGGTAAATTGAAGGTACTCTGTTTATTTGTAAGGATTCGATTCACTTTACTTGGAATCCAATGGAATTCCTCTGACGCAGCTTTCAAATTATTCCCATGCATTTATATGTAATATATTTATTCAATGCTCTTACAGCAATAAATAAACCATTCTATTGTAATAAAAACTCTGTCAACTCATCAAACAAATATTCAGGCAGAGGATTTTCACGATTTAGCTATAAGGACGATGTAAATAAGTACATTAGCTTCAATTCTAATTGGTAATTCGAAATTGTGAATTTGCTTGTTGAATAACACGACTTTAGCTTTTACTCGTGTATTATGCCCAGTGACCCTTTTACAAGTACACGTTTATATAGAGTAATCATTTATCATGATCGTAGAGAGGCTCATATAAATACATCACCACAACATCGTTATCCTTCTTTTAGAGTGTCTTCTTGAGTTTTGAACACTGTTGTGCTATAATGTCCATGTATGATACATACATATCGTTTATTTTACACAAATAACTTCTCTAATTCCAAGATAAATAGTAAAACAGAGCAAGTTCTGCATATTCCTACAGTACTTCTTTCTCACCTTCAATTAGACTTTTATCGCTAACCATAATAATAATACAACAATGAGTGTAATAGTTAATAGCAGCAAAAATATTCTCTTACGGCAAATACTACTAACTAACCTACTACACAAAACACACTGGCAATATTTTACAGTAAAATAAGCGCAGGGAATATAATAGCAATGAAACGAATAACCTTTTCTACCATACAATAATTGATAAGCAAACACGATACGAGACAATGCATAATGTCTTGTGTGAAAATGTGAAAAAAACTATTGCATGACTGCAATACAACTAACGCTTGTTTCCTTCAGACAACTTGTCATTAAATGTACAGGTAGGTACTACAAACACACATACGATACGACATACATACATAGTACTGTACATAAAAACGGTGGAAAATTGTTAACTCTCGGCTTGGTACTGTTGTGATAAGATAAATATTTTTCTTCAAGAGAGAGGCATGATTGAGACTATCAAACAAAACACAAACACATTTTTAAAAAAGTGTCAGAAAAATTATTTACTTTATTAAAAGTGTAGTTTCTTTTCAGAATTTTTACAATTTCTCTCACTGCATTTATGTTTAGTTTGTCCTACTGCTTGTATGTCATTAAAAAGTAGTAGGTACACACGCATTAATTGTACATACAATTATAAGAAAATGCCTGCATAAAAATTAGCTTCATATTTACTTACAAACAGACTGTATGTATCTAGGCTGTAATTATTATACGGTTTCACTATACCTACATACAATTTACGCGTAAGTGTGGGCGGGTGAAGGGCAAGAGTGCATTTCTGTTCCTGTCTTTATATATTCTTTCCCGTATGTGTGTTGATGGTTGTTCTACACTTGAATAATTTCGAAATGGAAAGAAACATGAAGAGAAACTAATCAGTCGTGCGTCTAGTCACTTGTGTATTAAAATAAGTGTGATTTCACCTAAATAACTGCAACTCATTCTCAACGAGCTTACAACAAGATGAGCTCACTTTGTAATAAATAGTTAAATAGGTCTAGTATAGCTTTGAGTTTGTAGTAGGAGATGTTGTAGGAGTTGTAGATGAGAATCCCACTGTGTTTTTGTGAATTGTGTAGGTACCCTTTGTAATTTAAGGCCTACGCATACAAAAGAGTGAATAATATTTACTAATACCTCGAGTATTTACCAAAACCCTTTCATTTATTTACCTTGTCTGCGATTATGAACTTAAAGAGACCTTCCATCCATAAATAAAGCTACAAAGGTGTACACAAAACTCATTGCCCCGTTTAGCGTTCAAACACAAACAATAAGTTCACTCTAATAGTACACGAAATCATCCTATCAATAATTGTACCATATCCGTCTAAAAATAAGCGTCCTGGATTTTTCTATGTAAGTGTGAAAATAAATAGCCTTGACTTACTTGTAGGGCTGGTAGGGGTCGGTATTGGAATGTCCGTAGAACTGTCTTCTTGTTCATCGGTGGATGAGGAAGATGAGGCTGATATTAATTGTAACAGTGCGAGTAGAAGCCCCACTGAGAGTCGTCCCCTCTTTCGTGTTCTCATTTCATCTCTGTCATTGTCAAAAAATATCACATTACTAAATAAATAAATACCAAACTAAATCATAACAAATCTGTAACTACCCGTCGTTTTTAAAATTATCAACTCTAAATTACTATTTCTTCATATAGTTTTGGTAGATTTCTTCAATGAGTCGATTTTAGAACGCATACCTGTCTATTTATTTTAGCAACTTCATGTCATTCATGTGTTTTAGTAGTATTTATTAATCTAGGTAGGTTGTAGCATTTTCTTGAACTTGATGAAACTATGGTATATAAAGGTAGGTGTTAGAAATGGTCTTAGAAGATGATGTGAAGTAGAATTACACCTGAATAAAGAAGTAAAGAGGAGTAGTGATGGTCTAATATCATTAGTATAATCTAAATTAGGTATAGTGTAATGTATAATGGCAGGAGCACTAAAGAAGACTCGACACGACGTGACAAGAGATTGATATGATCTCATCAGATGAAATGTACTACGTGAGATTACAATGAAATTAATCACTCTTAACAATAGAAAGGCACAGACAGTCGTAAGTATATTTTCTGTAGGGGCAAAAAGAACTGAAGAAGAGGAAAGGAAGTCACTAGGATGAAATACTCAAGCAAATTACATTACTGGCTTACTACTAGTGGGTTTATATTACTACATGAACGTATATGTAGTACTTATAGATACTTATACTACTACCTAGTACCATTTGTCTTGCTTACCTCTTATGTCTGCTGCAATATGTTATGTGCAGCATAGATGTATAAAAGTGTGTAGAGAATTGTGCGAGAATAGCATTGTAATCAAGGCAATTATTTTTATATTACCCGAGAGCACATTAATTGTCAGCATCATGGTATTATTATTACTATTACAAAACTAAATGGGCAAATTGTGCCTTTCTTAGCTGCAAATGACTTTTTTGCTTGTCTCTCTCATTCTCACTCATTCATTCAAGTAACGGAAGATTCGAGCAGGCGGGCGAATCTCGTTTGTTGACGATTAAGAAGACTCTCTGGTAGAGTCGTCGGTGTGTGTGTGTGTTGTCTCTCTATGGTCGATGCTATGCTCTCGTCTGGTCTTTAGTATGACGAACAAGATTGAGAGACTCATCTCATCTGATCTCATCTATTCGTCTTTTTGGCTGCGCTAAGTTGTCTTGGTTTGGTTTGACTGGCCTACTGCCTCCGGTATGTTCATTCATACCCTCAATTCTTTATACTCTTTACTTAATACATACCTATCATACCTCAACACATATTTTATATAATCTATACAAATCTACATCAGATCTATCTATCTACGCATTTTCCTTATGTTATATCCTTATCCTTATACACAGATGCAAAATCCTTATGTACAGATAGAACTTTGTACAACCAATACATCAAATAGCTCTGACAGCGTCGCCTTACTCTTGTCATTTATTAATTGCAGTTTACTGTCATAAAACATACAAACAATGCCAAACATGATTTTAATTGACATCAAAATCATTACTCACTGAAATCTACGTAGATGCGAATCTAAAAACCTACTTAGGTATCTACAGCAAAATATCAACTATGTTTACATCCTTTTGCTCAAAAAAGTTGTTTCAACTTAAGTAGACTTAAATAGGTGGGCATTAGGTACTCAAAACTCTCACACATTTTTTTGTACTTGTACTTCATTCAGTTCGTCTGAGTTTCAATAAACAAAAGTTTTTCCTCGTATCTTTCAAATATCATACATACTGTGCGTTGGTCATTTTTCAGTAGCTACCTCGACTAGACATACAAATGAACATGGAAATCATTAACTCATCTCCAATTTGTCAATTATTTATGGCTACCACACTTTATAGTTCTTTTGAATAATTTCGATTCTTTTAACATTATAATATTTACACTCATCATTTTGTCTTATATATTTTAAAACAGATTACGAAAGGAATACCATTTCTTGTACGTACAGATGGACTGGGTTACATTAACTAATCAAAATAATATTATAGGCATCTTTAAATATCTAATTACATCATTTCTATCTTGGCAGTTAAATATTTTACTCGTAAAAAGCATTCAATCCGCATAAGACTTACGTACAACTAACAATAATGGTAACTAGACTTATATTATTTCTAAGCATGAGACAACTCGTGTCATTAAAAATTCCATAAACTAAAACGATGTTCATGTAGGGGAAGCATTAATGCGTTTTTCTCCTTCCTAAAGGTATGTTTATCACACTGACTTATCCATAAGCACGGAAAACGACCCGCATTGTGTAGGACGCGGTAATGTATTTATTCTGCCCACCTAATGTTTTTTATACATTCTAATAACTTAAGCACAAGGTACTTGAATGTCCATGTAGTACTATCATAAGTAAAGGAACATTATGAACGTACTGCATAACCGTTACAATAATATTACCTAACTCTTTTAACCCCTACTCGTCAAAGTAAACAGAAAGCAAAGAACATTGCACACACTCCACTTGTACATGACTTTTAACTTAAGTAAGTAACTTCTGAGTGTGTAAGCATGTTATTAGCCGGGCCATCGTCAGTTCCCTTAACTTTTTATACAAAATTAACATTACCTAGCATTCGTTAACCCTTTTCCAGGTGTTAATGTGTATGCTCACCCTTTTGGTAAACTATCTGTATTACTATACTAGAATTGCATCCACAGAAACATAATAGGGGTAAGTACACATGTACTTATATAAAACATAATATAATTGTTATTAACAGAACAATCCTGATTATTTCTTGTGAAAACCACTGTAAGTTTAATTTGTCCTGCAATAATGTAAAACACAACCGTATGAAAACATTATGAGCACGTAGAGCATATTACACATAGAATAAAGGAATTAAAAGATTTTTAGCTGTTGTAAATGTGTAAATCTATTTACCACTACTGTATATAGTAACAAGTGTAATACATTGTATTTCTATACGTAATCCTAAGACATCACACTGAAACTGTATATCTGTGTGTGTACAGTCAACTAGTATCTGTACCACCTGGTTTATTGCAATGGTTCGGACTGTCGTTTCCTCTGTAGGTCTTTTTTATAACAAACTTAGCAAATTAACCAGTAAGTCAGAGCTTATCAAGTTACATATATGGAAAACACATTCATGCCAACTCAAACACGACTACGTTACATTACTATTGTGAATGAATGTATAAACACATACCTATACCATAGTATGGCTACGTAATTACTTCAGGTAGTACCGGGGGAGAAGGAAGACTTCTTCCTTTACTTTGTTTATAACGCTAATAGTGATAATGATGTTTATTATTAAGTACAGGTACAGTTCTTCTTCTCTAGTTTAGTATCAATCACACATAAGACATATAAACCATCCATGCATATGCTTCATAATATGTAAATGAGTAAAACCATAATATAAATAAAGACACTATATGTGCTTTGGAACTATAATATGTGTACTTGGACACATATACTCTTAAGCTACTTGAAGTTAATGCCAGTTAACCCGAGTTTAGCTTGTTAATACGATTATTATATCATAATGCGTTGTCATATCCTATCATGCAGCATACACTGCCACATTAATGCAAAACACAAAAGAAAAGGTCAGGTCGCACTGAAATCAACTTTGATGCTTTGTACTTACAGTTACTTTCGTCCTGTGGTTTCCTCTATTATCCTTTTAATCCAAGCCGAGCAATCCAATTTTCCGCTCTGTGTACGCTTACAACAAAAAATATGTGGAAACTGTCACATAGCAGTATATGCTAAACTGAACACAAAACTTTTCACAACAAAATCAATATATCTCTCTGGCCAATAATTATTTACTCACGCACTTTTCAACACAAAATTATCAATTTCCACGAGAAAATTATATGTTTAACCACAAATTATCATCTCTTCCCACAACGACAAACACTCTCTGTATTGAATCTCTGTAAAACTCTACATTGGTCTAAGTATATTATTCGATAATTCTTCTATTGCAATCCACGTTCCACTATCTTTGCCTTTTTTACAGGAAACTATTTTTTCATCGAATTTGAATCTGCAGTAGTAATTAATAACAATTAATATAAATGTTGTATATGTAAAAAACACTAAGGAGAATATAATCTTCGTTATAAATGAATTTGTACTTTACTCTTTTGATTAAATAAATGTAAAGAGTCAATAATAATAAAGGTTTGAAGAAGACACCCTCTCGTCCTGCACGATCAAAGGCTTTCACCAAACTGAAAGCGGACAAGGCTCATCATCGTCGCTTGTTCAACGTGAGACTTGTACATGAGACGAGTCATATTGTATTTATGTGTACAAAAACGTGTGTATGATATGTACAGTCGTCGTCGCAGCAGCCTCTACACAAAACATGGTGATCCACATGTACAGGCCAACTTTATTAGTAAGTCTCTGTGTTGTACAGTTGTATGCAGTAGCTGTTGCATTGTATAAACCAACTGTGGTAGTGGTGATGCATTCACATTCACATTGTTGTGTGAACTTACCATTAACAACACACAAAACTCACCGTCTCAATTGTTGAAAAGGTTGTAGTGGCTGAATTGGTTGTAAAGAGGTGAGTTGAGACTGGGAGGAATCACTCCCGCCACATTTATGCCTGCTACATAAAATATAATGTACCTACGGCCTACGAGAGTCTCAACCTGTCTGTATGGCAAAGCAACCCCCATATATGCAATATGTAAGTAAAGCACTAACTTTTTTACAGCTCTACTTCTTATTACATTTATTGAATCGTACAACTCGAACGAATCACTCAGTAGGTGCATTATAGTTTTCGTTCAATTCCATTGAAATGGAAAGCAACAGGTGGGCTTTGTTACCCGTCCATTGATTACGACTGTACTATAACGATTATTTCAGATAAATTGAATTTCTATTCGCTTAATTTTACATAATAATGACAATAGTAGTAGTAGGTAATTTTAAAGATTTGCTGTAAAATGAATATGTTTGTCTGATTAGGGGCAGTTACAAGAAGCAGTTTTTAATCATAAGACTCCATTTCTTTTGATTAGATTGGGAAAAGAAAGTTTTAATGACTTTTGTACAGAGTGATAGTCATTTTATGCGTGGTAAATGAGATGAATGGAGGAATTAATGGATTGAGATGGAAAATGAGTGAAATAAAAAAGACATTGCGACAATTTTGTGATTAATTTTTGCACAGATAATAATTTATTTAAATATCACTTAATAGAGGTCCATAAATTGCATCCGTGTCTACACAAGGTGCGAGATTCCTGAGTTACTTGAAATAGGAATCCTCAAAGGGTATAATAGTAATTAGCATGCATACAATAATTATTACCTTATATACTTAACCTATACCTACTGCATAATTTATTACAATACATTATTATGAGATAATACTACGTAGTTTATGTATGTACTTGTTAGTTAGTGTAGTTTTTATACGTTATATTTTATTCACGTATCTCTGTAGTAGTTTAGTAGCATAGTACTATAGTAGTTTAGTAGTATTTTTAGTAGTGTACGCTTTTACTTGTTACATTTTTATTACTTTTAGGCTATAATGGTTTAGGTTATATATAGTAATGTGTATGTAGTATAGGTATTATGTATGTCGCAGTATATTTTATATAGTAAGGTATGTAGTATTTAGTAGTAGTAGGTATATGTAACGTATGTATAATAGTAATTGTAATTATGTTGTAATTGTAATAATAATAATATTAGGTATGTATTGTAATTCTACATTTTATCATTATTAGGTATGTATTGTATATGTATAGTAGTATAATATGTATAATATGTATGTACGTTTACGTTTATTACTATTTTTATATTCGAAATAGAACAAAAACAGGTACAGACTTTATACAATGTAAACTTACACAACATGTATACAGCTCTACATTTAGCAAAAATTTGTAAGAGATTTGTGTTGGTTGGTTTGAAGTTGTTGTAGGTTTTAGTCGAACAACGACAAGAGATCATCTGAAGCGGACGCTCCTAATGGCGTTGTTGAGTTCAAGTTGGAATTGTTGCTTTCGCCACTGCTGGGCGGAGTGGCCAGGCCACTCGGCTCTAAATACGATAGTAGCTCCATAGGGTCAACTCCGCTGTCCGGTAGCAGCTGCACAAAAATAAAATCAAACCAACATTCATTCAATGACTCAAATTTCAAACGCTCTGAACTATTACATGGATAAAGAAACATTTGAATGTTCATAAATTGCAAATTACATTTGAATTGTATTTAAATTAAATTAATTTGAATTGTTTTGGTTTCAAGTTATTTCTAATTTTTCATTCTTTACAGATTTTATTAATGAAATGAGATTATAGATTCGTGATAAAGATGGAATGGTAATAAAAAAGTACAAAATGAAAGTATTTACATTGAGAGACTCGTTTCCAGCCCCTTCCCCGTTGATCACAGCCTCTGGGTCAAAATTCAAATCTGACGGGAGTTCACTAACATCCGGAATAACATCAGAGCAATTGGAATTCGGATGACATCCCACACTAGGAGGACCACAATGTCCAGGCGTGTGAGCCTGTCCAGGTGTGTGAGGTGTGTGGGGAGTGTTTGGCCCCGTGAGGGGCGTGTGTGGCTGTTGGGAATTGTTGCTGTTCGTATTGTTGTTGCTGTTATTGTTGCTGGAGTTATTGGGATTGTTGTTGTTGGGGCCGCCGTCTCGAAGATGAGGCGGCCCTGGCATTCCCACCTGTTCGTTTATCGTCTTTTCTATGGAACTAAGAGGATCGAGGGAGTTGACCGAGTCCGCTAATTGACTCAGAGGTCCGCCAAGTACTTCAGGATTGATATCAAAGGAAGAGGATCTATTATAATTTTGCATGTAAGAGCCGGAGGCGATACTGTTCATATCGGGAGCAAAGGGACTCATCACCGAAGAGTCCCACGAAGGGGGAAGATTCGGACTGGCGGAGGATGAAGATTTCTTTTTGGCACTGCACGGCTCACTTGGTTCATCGATTGGCTCCATCTGCTCAAATGTATAAAAATAGAATTTCAGTATTTTCTACGCATATTCTCATCGAAATTCATTTAGGGTCGAGCAAAGTCTAGACTCGAGACTTTACTCCAAGTACTATAATATCTCAGTAGCAATACATCCAATTTTTCATGTCATCCCACACACATCCCCCCGCTCACATTACATACAAACACAACATACGGCGAATCATTACAAGAATTGACTTAAAGACAATGCAGTCACCTTAAAGCCTGGAACGTTTTTGGAAGGTCTCCAGTTAGCGGCCGAGTCGATAGTGACTTCTTCAGCTTCGCTGGATGCGAGGGCGTTGAGGATGCTCCAGATGTACTGATCCACCTCTAGACCCTCCAACTGTGCCGGTTTGCTGTAAATAAAACATGAGAATTTACAGTCTCCCAGGAATTTAGCCATAAGAACAAATGGGGAGTGTAAAAGTCTAAAGTGTAAGCACCACCACACATACAGCTACAGTCACCGTCATCCTAGTCATCCTCTCTAGTCTCCTCTCCATATATAAAACATCTCTATCCCAATCCATCCACTACCACTCATCCCACCCATCTATCTCTCTTTCTCTCTTTCTGTCTCTATACAAACACCCTGGAAATGCTCATCCTTTCTTTAGCTTTCCTATTAATGTCTATCCCTATATATATGTTATTATACTTCGTACCACTTTCTCTCTAAACTCTTTTAATACTTAGTCACACAACCGGGAAGCACGTACAGCGTAGTAGCTTCTCCGCTTACGTATATAAATATATCATGTGCATTCCTATATAATAACTCCACAAACATAAGGATTCAAATCCTACATAGCGGAATACACACAGAATAATAAACATAATAATATTGTCTAGCCCTGTTATAATATACTATAGCACACTAATATTATAACAATATCCGTTATACAATATTAAACACATATTCCTTCCTATATATCTGTGTATACATTTCCATGTAAAAATATACTTCCTACACTAATGTATACATTATAATATACTTTCACATTACAGATACCTATAAAGGATTCATCTGAACGTATTACGTAATATGTTCCCGTCTCCTTCCTCGTCTACGGTATTTATATACTAAAACCGAGACTACCCAAACTGTGAAATGAAGGTGCTGTACTTCCTACAGCGTCTTTTTCCTTCAGAGTTATATTTACATTATAAGTATTCCTCCGTGAATAATAATACTAGTATACATATATCTCTGTGCTTTTCGACCCTATTACTAAATCCTAGTCGTAGAAGTCTACATAGGTTAAATAGCGGGTTTTACTGCGTTCTTCTATGCAATTTACTATATAGGAAGTAAAGGTAGGTGGTTTTCCGTATTTGTTCTTGTAATATGTAGTATGTATATATCCGGTTCTGTAATGTAATGTATCTTACTTGCAAACGGGGCACCTCCACGCCCCCCTCTCACAGTTAAGTTGAAGATATGACTCGAGATCAAAGCACTGAACATGTTTACAGTCATGACCCCTGGCTGGCAATGTAATCCTCTTGTACGTTATCGGACATTTGAGAGACACCTGAAACAAAAGACAGCGTTAGAGAAATTGATCCGAATTCCCATATATATGTATAGTACAACCCGAAACTAAATGTGGTACATATAAAGTACACTCTCGTATTATATTTGTAAAAGTCTTCTTATTACTATAGTAAAATGATAGCAAGTCCTCCTCAGTTTATTTTATACATGGTATACAAAGATATTACCGGTATACGTATATAGTAGGCTAATACGGGTACATGCATGGGAATGGGAGCGAGGCGAAGAGAAAAGGGAGCCGTGGTATTGGTACTATTTGTAGTAGACATATCGAGGAAGAGCAACCAACGAGGACAGGAGAGAGAGTGGAGACCATAAGCCTCGAAAAGAGAAATGTGCCAGTGTAGTTTAGTAATGGAGAGGAGAAATCGATGGGAAGAGTCGAGGCAGATGCTCCTTAAGTAGGCAAAAGCCACAACCGACTTTTCTCATCTCGACGGTCAATCTATTCTCTCTCTCTCTCTATTTCTCTCTGTAGCTATGACTTTCTCTATTCAACTCTATCCTTTAAAGCTCCCTTTGCACTTCCACCACCACCACACTACTTCCTCCAACTACTACTACTAGTCTAGTCACTCTAGCACTAGTAGTATTTTCCCTCTCTGCTTTCCTTTCCACTTTCCCTTGCCCATGGCTCACACGTGCACAAATTCTATACCTACTCACTCGCTACTGTTTTGTGTCTGACCAACTTTGCTTCACAGCATTATATCATCAGACCATTTCGCATTGTACAGGCGTATAAAGGTAATAATACCATTATTGCTACACAGACTAGCTGCTACATTCATCTGTACATAGTAAATTGTCATGATGGCTACATCCATGTAGCTATATGTATTTATGTATACATAAATACACAAACAAACACCAAAATAATACTATACATGCATTATTCTCCCCTATACTAATATTACTAGTATAACATTAGAAATATACAACACAAAAAGAATGTTGATACAAATACAATAATAATGTACTACTTGAATAATACTTGTAAACATATACACATAAAATGTATATCCATATAGTTCCACAACCCAAATCAGTAAACGAGTTAACCATCTATACATTATTATATTATACCTAAGTAGTATATATAGGTATTACTATATTATGTAATTTATAAGAAAGTACCTAATATGTAGAGAAAGGAAATGGTAGTGGGAGACATGTACATAGAGTAGGAGGTGAAAGCAGGACGTATAAGATTATAACATTAGAAAACACTGAGGACTTGCTACCAAAACGTAACTATTGTACTCCACTCTCCTTCCACCTCGACTACTTCTTTTTCTACTACAAGATTTTCTATACGTTCTACTTTACTATTTGTATTACTATTATGTGATCTCTGGTGGTAAAAGTAAGTTAAGTATTGTATTTGTGTAAGTGTATAGAATATCTTTGTAGTAGTATTCGTAGTAGTAGTAGTCGTAGTGGAAGTAGTAGCGTAGTGTGAGTTTGGTTGGATTGGGATCGCACCTTGATGGCAGTTTGTTCGACGCCGTCTCCGTCGCTGCCCATGTTGTTGATGCCACTGCTGTTGTTAAAGTTTCTCTTGATTTTGTTCACACAGTGCTCAGCAGGAAGAAGTCTCTTTCGGAGTAAACCTTGGAGTACCGATCGCACACTCGGACGGTGCACCAATTGCAACACGAAGAGATGAGACTGTGAAATAGAAAGACATAAGAGAACACTCACGTTACTTTCCTTTACTTTAGCCGTTTAGCCTTTCTTACTTTACTACGTATATATGTAATCTCATCATATCGTCGTTGTACGTCTTTCTTGTGTGTCTTCTTCTTCTCTAGACATTGCTATGGACTCAATACATATTATCTCCTCTGGGTTATATATCTGCATATACCTATGTGTATCTACCATATATAGATGCATATACATAATATAATATTGTATTACAACTGTGCTACCTCACACAGTGCTCTACATTTTCGGTAATATAAATAGTACCCGCTACTAGTAGTAGTAGTAGTGGCAAATGGTAGTTTGCTTTCACTTACTATTAGTTGCTACTGGTAGGTATGGTAGCTATTTACTACTACATGACTGTATTGTATGTATACACACACGTTTTTCAGTATTATATACGGAGAAAGGTAAAGGTATCTTTAAGAAGAAGATTCTGCTGATGACTACGCAGTAGAGAGTAGACAGTAGAATAATAATATAGAGAATTCCAGCTAATATATTGTAGGTAAAGTAAACTAGTGGTGTGGTATGTGTATCTTTGGTAAAATAACGCTAGTATCTATCTCTTGTAGATTTATTGCTACTAATGGTAAATACACATAGTAGAGCTACACGCGCGACGAGTCCGAGACACGAATGGAATACCGAATGGCACAAAAGTACAAGACGATTATGCCAGTACATATATACGTAGTAGTATAGAGAAAGCATCAGAGTTTGCAGTAAATATATTTGGTTAAAAAGAGGAAGACTAAGGAGAGAAGGTGGGGACAAGAAGGGAAGTACAAAGGTACAATGTGTTTGAATGGACCATGGTTGACTACTCACACAACAACAGGCAGACACTGTAATTTGCAGAGTGTTTCGTCCAGGCAGACAAATGTCTTTTAGGTACAGAGGTTTATGAGATGCCTTATTTTCGCCCCGGTCGATACACAATGGAATGGCGTTCACTGACACTTGGACACTTGCAGGCCAGTTCGTGTTCATAAGACGATCTTCGTGATGGAAACATTTCAGCTGCAGTTCCAGGTCCGAGCTGTCACAATCAAAGTCATAAAAAACCATTTAGAAATACATGTTCACATGCGAATTCGCGATAGAACTCTTTATACAGTCCTCATAATATTAAGTACTATTCTTTTCGCCAAAATGCAAATCTGATCTGACAGTCGCATGATAAGATTTGCTAGTAGGGAAATTTATTTTAGAAACATATTTTTAGTAGATTCACTTTTATCCCTGAAGCTTTGATATAGATTTAATGGTTGAAGGTACAAAAATTAAAGTTAATATAGAGAGTAAAGGAACAAAATATTTTTAGGGTATTTTTATTACCGCCACATGAGAGTTTGGTGTACGGTGGGTTTGAGGTGGAAGACGTGATTGCTGACTGCCAGGTTATGTTCTAGTCTAAAAGGAGCGAGGATCGTTCCGTCTCGCACTGGAAACGTGAGTCTTAATTCGTCATCTGTAATTAATGTTAGAAATTCGACATTTTAATTAGTAAATGAGCACGCTCCAGTTTTACTAAATATTCTTAGAGATTAATACATGAAAGAAACTTACTAGTAGTAGAAGTAGTATTATTTATCACAGGTTTCGTGTCCCCATTAGGACTCATATAAGGAGGAATCGAACTGGCCGGCGTCAGCGGCGGTGTCGGATTTCCAGGAATCGGGCTATGTTGGTAAGAATGCAAAGGCCTCACTGCTCCACTACTTTCAGCAAAACTGGAAGGCCCACTTGGTGGATATTGCGGATGACTACTCTGCTGATGCTGAGGCGGAAGATGTTGTTGTTGCGAATGCTGTTGCTGCTGTTGTTGCTGCTGCTGTTGTTGTTGTTGAACTTGCTGCTGTTGCACCTGCACCGGATTTGGATGATGACTGGGAACAAAGGAATTATTTGGATTGGGCACTTGTTGTGGGTTCATCATGGAGGGGTGCGGGTGAACATTCGGTGGGTTGTTCGCATTCATCGGGTGGTTGAGCATTTGAGAGTTCGGTGTCATGGGGTTGTAATACTGCTGACTGTTAGGGTAAGGCTGGGGTCCCCGCATTGGACCGCGGTAGCCTCCCATAGGTTGTTGTTGTTGGTGGGCGTAGTGTCCGGGCGGGATATAATTTCTGGGGTACTGACTTTGCTGCTGAGGTGGAGGAGGGGGATACTACAACAAAAAATCAAACATTTAAACAATCATATCGATGTCGGACTTATCTATAGGTTATGAATTTTAAATAATTATTTATATTGCAGTAAATATTTACGGGAGTGCAGGATCCTCCATTGTAAGTTGTAGGATGAGCATTGTGAGCACTCATCTGTCCGTTGGGTGTCATAACCCCAGCAGGAGGACCCGGGTAACCCGGTTGTGGTTGTGGCTGTGCAGAGGGATGCGACTGACTTTGTCGCTTTTGACTCATGTGAGCCGCGGGATTGGGATATGGGGCACTTCTCGCTCCTCCGCTTCGTCCATAACCTGAAGGCGTCTATAAATCACACAAAAAATTATTAAAGCATCTTTGATATATTTCCAGAAAAACATTAATTTAAATACTACCTTACTTTTTGCTTTACCTGTACAGGCATCTTGTTAGGATTACTCATACTGTTCATTGTATTCATAGAGTTCATCATCCCCATGTTCATACTGCTGTTCATACTGCTGTTCATACTGCTATTCATACTGCTGTTCATACTACTGTTCATACTACTGCTCATACTACTGTTCATCATCATACTATTTCCCATTCGTTGACTGGAATTGTACTGCATACCATACTGATTTGGCATTGTATTCATCTGTAATCAAATAAGGCAAAAATCATGGTATTAGTAAAAATGCCCAAATATTTGTCTTTTAATTTAATTTTTTTTAAATGATCTCTTTTACTAATTGTATTTACCTGTCCATATTGATTATTCATATCTTGTCGTTCATGAATAGCGACGACACTGGCAGTGGCGGTAGCTGTAGCAGTAGCGGTGGCTGCTGCCATTGCAGCAGCACTCAGAGCATTCGGATTCCCGTAGTTTTGGTCTTGGTGGCTGCCTCCACTCGCACCATTAGTCCCGAACCTGTCAAAACAACAACAACAACAACATGCAGTCTTTATTTAGAACAGTCACTTCACTTTTCTCCGCAGAAATAGTTGGGTGATTCCCCTCAAATAAATAGAAAAACGTATAAACACCCGGGAGAACTACTGAAGAGAATTAGGAACGTGACGCTTACCTCTGATGAGGGTAATGTCCCATATTATGATTATTGTAAGGTCCCTTAATGTAACTGCCTTGACCCGTAGGACCCATATGGTTTCCTCCTCCGGGATACGAAGAATGTGGCCCACTTTGAGCCGACGAGCTAACACCCCACACTGTTGTCACAACAGACAGCTGTGGGTTGGCCATTGACTGGTTTCCACTTCCACCACCGCTCCAGTCAGGGTAACATGTAGAGCTGAACAGAAAAAAAGAAAATTATTATAGCACATTACTCATTCCTCGACTCACAACTTAAAAAACATTTCATCCATTTCTCTCTCAAGTTACTGCACACAAAGAAATTCATTATCCTCCCATAAGTAATACACAAATGCATTCCGACGTTGGTGATGAAACCAACTCCGAACAACGACGAATGAATACACATTGCATTCAGAATATATATTTTGTTTGAGAAGAAATGTAAAGCAAAAAGTGTAAACAGCTCGCCGACCGACCTACCGACAGAGTGTCTTTCTCACTGTTGTCTCAATCTGAAAACGACCGAACTCTCATCTCTTTGCCAATAAGCCTCCAACTAACTTTCTGACACCACACCAACGGAGCAAGAACAACCGAACCTCACCAATTCACCATTCAAGCCAACTCACACTAAAGTGAGTCAGTTCACATCTTCCTCTTCTTCTTTCTCAGTTGACAAATAACTTAACTCTCTTTCTTAACATAAAAATAGTAAAGAATATTGTGGCATGGCATGGTGGTACACTCCGCTGTGGCATGGCTCTATGGCATGCCATGTGAGACTCACATTCTTTCGCCACTTTCGCCTATTTATATCCTCCAGGTCATTTCTCTCATTTTCATCATCATCATAATTCCATGTACAATCTAAATATATTAATATTACGACTATTTTTATTTCGCTTTTCCCTTCATTTGCCAACAGATACAAATTTCATGTGATTTACAACCACGTACGCTGAGAATACAGGAAAATCTACCTAGTGAATACCAACCGCTGTGTAGTTAGTCATACACATGCATATATACAGAGGCAAAAGATCACCTTCTTCTTACTCATATACAATACACACAATGGAATTGATAAAAAACCGTCTCATCATACATACAAACACTTTTACGCAGACAGACACACATCAGAGACAACTATTACACGCTTGTATATGTATCTGTATAATACACTCGTATAATTTACTTCAAGTCTCATTTTCCTGTCTATATGTCTAATAGCTCTAGTTATATATCTGGAATGCATTTATTACGTATACTTAGCATTATCTCGTAATCCAAAAACGCCAAGAGTTTACCCTTGACCGCGAAAAGTGGTAAGTGAGTAACTACAAAAGTAACTTAACTTCTTTGAATGCAATTGCCATACCATCATGGCATGGCATCCCTATAGTACTTCACCTATAGCCAAACCATCTCATATAAATTGTTTGTCTACTTATATAGTGCATTACACAATACAATACACATACCATTTTTCAGAACAACGTATAATAGTACAGACCCAGACCATGCCACACACACAATAAACATATATACGTCTGTTCTGTTCACTCACATCTTTCGTGTTGTGGAAAAAGATGCAAGCACCAGTAAAAAACGTCCCGAAGAGATTCTCTCTCATCTTCTTCCTCTCTCTCTCTTTCTCATTCTCAATGTGTCTACGTATATGTGTGTGTCTTCAAAAATCACAGTCAAAACTTAAAAAGCTACACACAACACAACAAAGCAATATTACTCTATATATCTGTATATATCTATAGCAAAACCATTTCATAATACTCATCCTGGTGGTAGATAAGGTACCCTTAACCAGTAACTACTAGTAAAACTATAAAGAGTCAAATGCATTGCTTTGCATTGCCTGACGAAGTGAGACAAAAACGAGATGGGTGTGGGACGGGACGAGACGAGACGCTTTCCTTTCGCTCCTGCCTGCCTTATTGCCTGTCTGTTTAAAATGTGAGCTTTTTACTGTGCAACGTCTCTTGTTACTCTGTAGAAGACTGTGGTGAAGACATTGTGAATGTGTTTTGTTGTTGCTTGCTGGTGTTTCTTTGGAAAATCTCTTTAGGTGAGTTTGATTTCATCACAGCGTACGACCGTACACACACACAGACATACATACATACATAGAGAGTGTTTAAGGATGATAACATTACAAGAAGAACGTAACAGCACATCTTCCAACAACAAAACTACGAACATCAACATCACAATAAGTCTACTAAATACACGAGTGCAAGTACAGCACTCATGTAAGTATTATACACAGATGCACACACACACACCATCATCATCATCTCTATTAGTATAACAGTACGAATGAATAGAGAGGTGTAGCTGCAGTAAGCAAAGTATGTGCGAGAGGATAAATGTATGTGGTGAATTGAAGTAAAGGAATTGAACCTGGACTCAAGTCAGTAAGTAAGTGAGTGAGTAAGCAAGAGAATCAAGTGGAAAAAGAGGAATGGATTATTGGAGAGCAACTACATACATACTATATAGTAATGCTATATGTATTTTATACGTCTACATACTACAAATAGTAGTAGTAGTAGAATTTTACTAGAATCAAGTAACTCAGACACACACACGGAGGTTTATACAAAGAATGAATCTCATCTCTTTCTTGTTATTCTGAGCATTTTTCCATTTCGTATATATATTGCTATGTAGATGCAGTAGTAGGTAATCCTAATAGCAGTAAATGCATAATATGCAAAGGCGAGTCATGTATTTAGCCACCTACCTACTCACAAACTACAACACAGATGTATGTATTATAATATAATATTATTATGTGTACTGATTACTCACTAAACATTTCTATATAGCTTGTATTCTCCTGACTAAATAGGAATTTGTGTAGCAGAATAATGCATGTGTATGTAAAATATACTTATTGTATCTATCTGATGTATTCATATACTTGTGTGATGCTACACCTTATTATTCGATTCTGTTGTTGGTAAGTAATAGATGTAGAAAATGCCTTGCAACTACCAAATAATACGAGTAAATTCGTCTAGTATCTCTCAGTCAATGTATTGTATATGTTTGTTGAGAGGCTCGTCTTGCAGCGTCTTGACTCGAGAAAAGGTTAAAGAGACGACAGACGTTTTTTACTTTTCTATGTGCTCTTCTCTCTCTCTCTCTCTCTCTCAGTTAGAGTTCTTATTATTCTTTTGCTTCGTTTTCTTATATACTTATGTGATGCTGTTGTGTCTTTCTGTGTGTGTATGTGTTGTGTGGTTTGCTTTGGTTACATTACACACAGACATTACACTTACAATACAATCTACATGACGACGACGGCAGCGGGCTCCCTTTTCTTTCCTTTACCAGATAGTTTACTTGCCTATCATCCTCTCTGTCTCTCTCTCATTGCCTCTACTATTATTGCCAAGCCTTCCCTTTTTCTCAAATATCTTTACATGCACATAGTAACAACACTCGTACACTAATAAACATTCATTCCCACCAAAAACCAATGCAATCCGTCCGCCACTACTATATACGTCCTCCCTTATGTTCTTTACAAATAAAATCCACCTTTAGCTATGCCACAGCACTATATACACATACAAATTATATTTACTAAATAGTAATAGTAGTGGCCAGTATATAATCTGTTGCAATATGAAATTTGTTTAACAATCACCAACTATTATTGAGTGTATTGTAACAATTACCAAAGTAGATATACTTGAATAGTTTCTCGATAATAATATGCACTTTAGTAGATTTCACTTGTACAACACAATTTCTAATTAAGTGTTGTAAATACAAATACATACAAGTACTATGTATACTATACATAGTATTCCACGCAAAAGGATTCAATCTCATGGGAAACTTTAACTGTGTACAGTTAAAGTAGTAATGTACTGTTAACATTACATCATTATACTTCACAAAGAATTTCGAAAAAAATATTCTCAGGCAAATGTAGTCATTATACGCAACATAATTGTGTTATTTATAGAATTGGCTCAAATCATATTATTACAGTGTAATATTTCTAAGATTTTGTTTGAGACGGAGTAAATTAAATTTGTCTTGAGTAAATGCATCACCAACCTGTGCAAATAAATATAAAATTTATTTTGGTTACCACTAATTAAGTAGGTCTTGTTGTGTACGGTTTGTGATTCTAAATTCTACTGTTTTGTATTTAAGTTTTTCTATAATGCTCATTCTCCTTTATAAATGGAAAAGAGGAACTGTATAGGTACCTACTTGAATTGGCTTGTTAGTATTAGTTACGTGTTACGTTGACTGGAGATAGGCACGGGTTGTTATATCTGATGAAGGTATTGCTATTTTGCTCTTTACTGCTTCTGTTGCATGAATGTTGAGATGAGACAGAGAATATCTTGTACTTTTCCTACTTAACTTCATCTCTTCTTCACTCTCTCTCTCCATATCACAGCAGTACACACACAACATACAAACATGTGTACATATTTTTAGCTTTGACAAGGATTTTTCGACTCTGCTCACTTCTTCTCGCACGTCAAACTAAATGAAAACTAAACTAAGCCGAAAAATGGTATGTAAGTAGCAAAGGATGTGAAGAAGGAACGACTTTACCATCACCTACCTCCTATTTGTATTTAACTATTGCAAGGAAACTCCTAACTACTATCTTTACACATTATTACAGCAAGCCGACGGACCGACTCCTCTCAACTCAAAGTCAACTTCATTTCCTATCTCTTCTCGTCTCTCTCCCTGTGTATCTCAAGATACAGAGAGAGACAGACACGAGAGAGAAAAAGAAGACGAAGAAGATAGTATTAGTACAATTCCAAATGTTTGAGCCAAAATGCTCAGGAATTTCCACATGTGTTCTGTTCTCGTCTCCTCCAAGTTATATTTACTCTTTCAGTAGTAGTTTCGTGCAGATTGAGACTAGAAACTACCAGTAACATAGTCACAGTCTTATAATAGTGAAGATGAGACGAGACGCACACGACTCTTTCCTCTCTCTCTCGCTCTCTCATGCTCCTACTTTCATCCCACTTCTTCTTCACATTACCAAAATCGGATGAAAAAACAACGTCTCGGAGAAAATTCTCGATTTACACTACCTACTCCACCGTTTTCCATTTATAGCTTTTCAACAACACAACAAAACAGAACAAAGTCATTCCCTTACAGCTTATTGCCAAGTAATGTTGCTAAGTAGACATCTCTTCCTGTGTAAAATCCACTCTTTCTTGCGTGCGTGTGCCCTCAGTCTGCACTTTACATTGTACTCTAAGAATTCCTGCAATATAACCCTCCAGTATAATATACCCATCTAGGTAAATGTATTTAAACACCCATCCTACTGCTAACGAGTACATTTGTAAGTATATATGTCTTTGTAATACATTATACTTACAATACCTTATAATTATTTACCAATGATGACCTATTGGTAAAATGAACTGTGTATAACAAAGGATTGACCCTACTAAGTAGTAAATGGTTTGCAAAGGTGCATGAGTAGTAGTAGATATTATCTTTGTTTTACTATATTTCGCGTTCCATGTGGAATTTGCTTTGTTTGTCGTTTTTTCACGTGCCGGGTATAATGGTACAGAGAACAGACAGTATAAGTGAAGGACATAATAATACAAGTATGCTGGTGGAAAGCCGGCCGGGGCTGGTTGGGCTAGCTGTTCGATGAAAGTAATTACATAGGACGCGACGAGCCTTCACGTTACATCTCTTCACCCACCTGACCCGATGAGCACAAGCCAAACAGGTCCTAAAAGAAATTAGTCTAAAGAACTAACTAACTGCGTCCGGTCCGGTCTGTCTTTCTTATTACTACTCTTTCCCATCTCTCTCTCTCTCCTTCTTTCCCTTGTGAAGGTAGTGCTGGTGAACTTCTTGTCAGTCTTGTTTATTTCTTTCGTATATGTAATATACTTACCATTACATACGACAACATTATTACAACACCTAACTATATACCCCTATATACTATTTACTACTACTAGTTGCTTGCTACTACTACTTAGTACAGCTGACTACTTGCTTTACACATAACACTACAAATAACAACAAATAGTAAATACACGTACTTACTTGTCTTGTCCTCCCTGCCCTGTCCTGTCCTCACATTTAACCAAACAAAACAAAGCCCCGCAAATAAATCAAATGCGCAATCAGCAATCCCATCCAAAAACGTGGCAATCACTCACTCACTCAATGGGGATGAAACTAAATACAATTCTTGCCATTCCAAAAGAATGTTTCACTCAAACCTTTTATAAATATACCTACATGCGACAAGTTACAGAGTAACACTGTACAGGAAAAATATGTGCAAACTTCTCTGCAAACACTCCTACTATTATAAACTGCAACTCATACTAAAACTACTAATGCTATATACACATAGGAAAAACTACGACGTGCCTTGTTATATTCCTATTACATTACAACGGTAGTATCTTTATCTGTATTGATGTAAAGTATGTGATGTGCATAATGTAGTTCTGCTTTAGCAGTACAGTACAACAAACCAACAACACCAAGGAGGAACACACGATGCAAAGATGCAATGCAATGCCAAGTGAGACGAGACAGACAAGACCTTTATGTTATTATTAGTAGCACGGCTATCCTTATTATTATTACTGCTATAGTTTACAAGAAGTACAAGAAGAAGGTATATTACAAATATACGACGACACGACGAGGAGCTGTACTTAACTTAACTTCGTTTTGCCTTTGCTTTGCACTTTATACATCATGTGCTTGCTAATACTGCACTTTGTACAGTATTACTATACTACACGTATTTTGAAACGAGACAAGACAAGTCAACATTATTATACCCTCCTCTTTCTCTCTCTCGTATTTCTTCGGTGTGTATAGTATTATAGTGTCTATATTATGTGTACTGTAAAGTGTACGTGTGTGTGTTGTACCACTATGAATTTCTCATAACTACCAGCTAAAAGAGCAAAGTAACTAAAAATATTCTCATCTGTTCCGTTCTGCTGCTACTGTTTACTGCTCTTTAGCCGTAACTCTTTATAATACCACTACATGGATGTACACTTTTGACTTTGAGAGTGTAGGCAGTCGTCGTAGAAGACTTTTAAAGCAAAGTGTATAGAGTAGCACTGCATAAAAGACGTATTTGATCCATCCCCCATCATATCATCATCGTATTATTCATTCTCTCATCTACATCATCATCATCAACAACATCATTATAATCATTCGCATACAATTTGCTAACACTATGTGAGAATATGTGTGGTAGTACAAATACTACTGCAGGCATATAGCACTCATGGTAAATAGAAAAGTTAAGCATTCGAGTTAAGTTAAGCCGAGAGTCAACAAACAAACTGTACACATTCACACTCATATAAGTCTATACACACATACAGTAGCAACAAACTCTCTATAGTATACTTTATTATTATTTTACATTACGGTACTGTCTCCTCTATTAAGTTTTCTTACTTGTACATCACAATCTTAAAAGCACAGGCAGAGGAACGTCATTTTCCCTGTGTGAATGGTAGAAATCTACTAGTACTGCCATATAGGAGTAGTTAGTAGTAAAACTACGTAGTATAAGTCTAACTTAATATTGTGGCATTAGGAAGTGTATAATGTCATAGAGTTATAATATTATACATGACTACCTTTTCCACACCAGAAGTAAATAAAGACGAAGAAGAAGACGAAGGAGGAAGAGAGCAGTGCAAAAGAGGCAACATAACAATGCGCTAAAGGAAAATGAGTGAGAACTTAAAGTTGAACAACACGTGAAGATCCTTTTGCTCTTCTTGGCTTGTCTTGTCTTGTCATGTCATAGTAAGTTACAGAAAAGAATGAGAAAATACGAAGAGAGAGACGCAACAAGAGTAGAAGAATGCATATAAAGTGAGCAGAGAGAGAAGAGTGAGCTAGGGGTGTGGGTGAAGACATGAAAATACCGGAAACAGGGGACGAATCCAATTCAATGGACTGGACTCAACAAAACAACTCAACTGAACTGATTTGAACTGAACCGACTATCTGCCTGCACTCATCAGCATTTAAATACATTATTACTACTATTACAGTGCACAAATACTACTTGTAAGTATAAATATGTACACTACAACAAAATAACAGAGCAACCTTACTACTCTAGTAGAATTGCATTGTGTACACAATACTCACACAGTGCAAAAATTTCTACAATATAATATATACAAATTGCAGACATGCATAACATACTTAACTGTGAGTAAGTAACTCTACACGAAGAAGAAGAAGGATATACTTCATGCCTTGTGTGTGCAGAAACACAGTGTTAAGTAGATAATGCACACTACAAGGAAGAATTTGAGACAATTTGTAATTATTGCTTGTAGCTACAATTTAAGTAGGTGAGTGGGAGTTGTTGCACCGCACTGTCGTCGCTGTCGTTCTATCGTCATTCGTCGTCACTGTCTCTCTCTCTCTCTCTCTCTCTCTCTCTCTCCTTCTACTATTTAGTATCTCTCTCTAGAATCTCTCTTGATGTTATTATCATTATTATTATCGTATTATTCTTAGGAGATATATAGGTACACTACATGTTTTCGCAGCATTTGCTTTCTTATTTCTTCAAGAGCTTCTAGTATGGTTGCAAATCTGCATTGCACTCATTTTGCTATGCTTCTCTATAATGCTAAATTATTTCTGCGTGGATTTTATGCATTCCTTTCCACTTTGGGTGAACGCAGCTAATAAAATAATTTTCTGTATTCAAAAAGGAATGATAACACAACACATACCTGTAGTATCTCCTATATATGTGTATTATGTTTATACTTGTGGTAATGCGCATCTACACTTCATGAAGAGGTATATGTATCTGTGTGACTTTGAGTCGTGTCTCTCTATCTGTGAATTATCTTCACAACAGACACACAGGGACCGGGATCTATATTATGTACAGCTTGATGGTTTGTTGCAAAAGTGATGTTGTTTTGCTCTATCCCTGTATAATAATGTGTAGTAGTATACTGTAGTGGATTGAATATTTATTTATTCGCTCTGCTCAACCATTTACAACATTTGCATTTATGTACATACTCATATAGAGTGGTGCACATAGGATCCAACTTTAATTTAACCCTAACTATAATATGTAACATAACAACAGCATCATATATCAGTAGACGAAATGCAATGTATTTAGTGTAGCCAGCCAGCCAGTCAGGCCAACCACGAAAGACACACACACACAAACACAAAAGATCCTACTAGTAGAACATGTCATATTATCATCTCTCTCTGTATGTGTGTGTAGAAGTATGTGGCAGTTTATAAAGTGCATGTAGGATTAGTATAAAATATTTCTTTGTACACACACAGCTCTAGAGCTATTGTCATCATATATTGTAGCTTTAGCCTTACCTATATGCACTATACCATACTAAGGTAAAATAATACACATTCTGTACTAGTAGTACACACATTTTCCACTAATATATTGTGTACACTGTTTTACACTTTTATACATAACTACTCGTAAGCAAAGCAAAGTAACTGAAAGCAATTGAAATCTTCTCAAGGTGACGTTCACCAAGAAAAAGAAGTCATTGGCATTTCATGTAATGTACTCAAACTCACTCACATCACACAACTTATTCTCTCTTGCAACAGAACTACACAAAACTCATGTAAAATCTGTGGGGTGATCTGATCTCACGCTTTCCGCAGGATTATCATTCTTTAACAACATACCTTATACCAACACAGACAATATATTACTCATATACACAGGTATATATAAAAGTGGGAACATGCATACATACTTGTTTTGGTTGAAAGCTACATTTTATACACAATAATGTTATAATATAGCTCGATCTCTATAAAATAAATCCTAGTATGTAGTGTATGTGTGTATAATACGTTACTGCTTTAAGATTTATTTTACTGTACAAAAGAATGAATAGGTAAATGTAGTATATAAAATAATAATAATATTGCATACCTACCTTAACAAGTTGGCTACAGCCGCGACTACTTACATTACACTACTTATACTTCTCTTTGCACTTCTTGTACAAGTAGAATATTATTTCTCATCTATTTAGTATTTATATGTACATTAGACATTACACTCACACTACACTACACAGGAACAGTGTGCATAATGTATACACAGACAGAGCAGTGTAGTATAATGGCAAACTAAGTATTAATGTATTATAAGTACACTGGTAGAAGTAGTAATAGTTGGAGCTTTGAGGCAGGTAGTCATTCTTGTCAGTATGTGCAATCTGTGCAATTCAATCCGCAAATGTAATATGTAATGTAATATAGTCTAGTCTGCAATACACACGTATTATTCTAAGATGTGCAGGTAAGTACTAACTTTAACTAAGTAAGTAAGGTAACGAGAGAACTGTTGTAGAGACACACAGATACATTCATATACAGACAAGAAGGAGAGAGAGAAGGGAAGACATAAAAGTCATATAGAAACAACTTGGTTTATATTGTACACACTGAACTGTGTGTATCTCTATACCTCTCTGCAATTATATTACATTGACTCAGCAGACTCGCAAAATATTTAAGTACTCGCAAAACTAACTTGCAAATGTATGTTCTCTCTCCGGATCTTCATCGTGTTATGTTTTGAGTGATTTACCTACGCAGGTATGTACATTCATTTATATGTCTATAGTAACATAGCCGCTATAATATACTTTTGTATTAACAACAGGTACGAATATGTAGATATTCTGTTTTTATGTTATGAGAAGAGTTACACATTTAGTTTGCTACTCACTCACTCACTCACTCACTTAGAAAACATACGATGAACGAACTTACTTTACTAGTAACTTATATAAACTGTGTGTGTGTGTACTCACGTACTGTGGTACATAATCGGACGACTACTGCTGTAGCTTAAGAACCTTTTTGCTCACGAGATAACAGATATTATGTACCTAGGAGAGATAATATATAGAGCCTCTTTTTATCTCTATTGTATACTTATATTATTTTGTATACGTACTTGTGAAGTAAGTTGAGGTGAGTGCAATGCAATTGCACAGGTAAATAACTAGAGTCTCTCTCTCTCTCTGTCTCTCTCTCCACACTTCCCGTTCCAATCCCCCACAAAGAGAAAAAGAATTTGTTGAGATGAGAGGGTAAGCAGAAAAAAATTGGCGATAGAATTGGATAAGGATACATATAGAACAGCAGAGTATATACCATATAACATGTTGTCTACAAGTAGCTTTTTAACTGGTATTTATACATGGTATACACATAATATCTCTGTGTACACATCAAGTAAGATGATACAAAAATACACAAGTAAAACCATATTATCCACGACGACGATGCAACAGCTATACATAATATTTACTACAGAGATACATACATATACCTTCTTTTTCTTCTTCTTCTTCTTCTTCGTTTGTACTAAGTGTAATGTAAAGTGAGCTAATAATGTTAATGCTAAATTCTATAAGGGACTCCTCCTCGGTTCATGAAACATAGCGGCCACTATGATCTTTACTGCTATATGTCTATCACGCTTCGTGGGGCATTTATACATTCTAATTCGATGAAACTCGCCATCACCACCACACCGCACACAAATACACGTCTCGTCGATTCTCGCGTCTTGCGTCTTCAATGTCTTTCTTGACTTCTCTCACTCTCAACAAACCCAACCATCTCTTCTGTATATTTTTAGTATCTAATTCTACGGCAAACAAATCCTAACTAAATACTACGTAAGACGAATACTACTACTACTAACTGCAGACAAATAACTAAACTGACAATGTAAACTCACAAAGCCTGCTTTAAACGAGCAAAGAAATATTATACTACACGTCAACCATATATATGTATATAGACACTGTATCTGTATAAAAAGCTAAATATATCTTTAAACTATAACACCATACAAGCTCCTCTGTTGTGTTTCTAATGCATTTTGTCCATGTAAGTAGCTAACTAATGTGTGTGTATTTTTCCATGCGTTCCGTTCCCTTTGCCTCTTCACGGACGCTTCATCCAAACAACTACTCAACTATTACGTTCGTTACGATGTACATATATTTCTCCAGCTAATGAGAAATCCAAAAGCTTTATCTTGTTATCCATTGTAATGTTACAAAATATATTTTTCTTCTTTTTTCTCTTTTCTTCTTCTAGTATGATGTAGTACGTTACAGATACCTATGCATAGTAAACAGTAGCAGTAGCCTTGTCTTATTCATTCTCTTATTATTAACCTATTGTTAACTAGGTATGTATATACATATGTCTATATTATGATATATGAGTGTGAATCTTAATGGTTACTCTCTTTCTATGTGTATATACATATAGATGCAGTGTTTATCCATGGACGAAAATAATCGATTCGCCCATGTAATTTGTATCAGTTTCCAGTTGGAAAAAACACGCACATTTCATCACTATATAATAAATGCATGTAAATTGCTTTGGCTTGGTTTGCTTTCCATTGCATGCCGAGACAAGACAAGCTTGTTCTTCCGTCGTTGTCGTCGTCGTCGTTGTGTCGTCCCGTCTAATTCTCAACAAAATTCTTCGTATATATGTGATAAGCAACATGCATGCATAATACTATTCCTTATTGTCAATTGCCACCATTATTGATTTCTCATGTTAATATTACGAACACAATGGAAAATTCTGTATTTCTTTTTGTCTTTCTGCTAAGTAGCTTCTAACTGGAGCTAATCATAAACGTAATTCCTAAGTATAACAGGGAATTCCTCTTATTTTCCTTATAATATAATTCCTCGTGTACTGGCAGCATTGCGCGTGCAGCACGTTTTTTCACTCTGTTGTAATAAAATCGAAGAAACTGCTGGACAACAGAAAAACACAACAGAAATACAGAGAGACTAATAGCGAAAAGACGTTAAAAATGAAAATCCATGTAGGGAAAAAGTCTATTGAATTAAATAGGTGTACAGATATGTTTAGAAATTCCTGAACATCACCTTGCATTACATACTAGGAGAGAACAGCTTTGCACTGCCCCTTTTACAAGTAAAAACTCATAACAGAACGAAACCTCAGTAAATGCTATATATATTCAATATACAATATACAAGCAGCCAGAGAGTCTCCTCTGTACACGAGGAGGCTGTCATTGTATAATCTAATGGATAATGTATTAGTTGTCTAAAATGGACATGACTATGGCATTGGCAACTACTCTCGGCTCTTTATGTGTGTACTTTGTGTAGATTTGGCTGGAATTGAATGCGCGGCCTAGCTTGACTTGACTGACTTCACTTGACTCTCTATAATTCTACTAACTACTTTGTCTAACTACCATTGTGTGCATACTCTATCCCTATGGTCATCATCCCTATATAATAAGTAATGTAATTGTAATGTACATGTATTTATACGGATAATAATATTATAAGATTTCTGTAGCCACCACCACGAACTATACTACTGCAACAAAACATGTACATAGTTGTACTACTTGGTTTTGAATGCTTTGTCTATATATTATGGTCTGCATGAACTCTGGATGGATGCGGACTGGACTGGCCCAGGGGGCAAACATCGTCATGAACACAGAGTATACATTCCATAAGGAGATTGTCTTGTCTTTTCTACTTTAGAAAAAGGTAGGCCACTTACTTTACTTTAGTTTCGTTTAGTTCGAGTGATACGTCTTGGTATTATTATTGTGAGTTGTGTGTGTGGATTTTTATATGTATGTGTTATGTATCTCTGTGTATTTTCCAGTCTGTCCTGTCTTGTGTTGTGTTATTATGAAGTGTAGTGTGTAATGGAAGGTAAGTCAAGTCACATAAAAGTATAGTAATGTATTATGTACCTACCTGACTACTACTACTAGTAGTGGTAGCAGCCTACCTATTACGTTTGAATTACACTTAGGTTAGTAGTAGTAGTCGTCGTATAGTTCTCGTCGTTGCTGGCCTGACTGAAATGTTTCTGTTCTTTTCTGGCCCGTGGCTACTCTTTGGAGTCTTTTGGGTTTTTTGGGGGTAGGCCATGCCACTTCATACGATAATACCAACCAAGAAGAAGGAGTCGTTTACTGGCCTTTACTTAACTTACTTTCCTGTCTACTACTACCGAATATCTGCATTTATCTTGGGATATATACGTCTAACATGCGTAATCTGTATAAGTGCAGGCCGTCTACAGCTCTATATATAGACTAAACGTGCCAGCAGTCCTCTATTATTATAATAACAGTTAAGATACTAATCGAATCGAATCCATCTCACACTAGGTGAGTCTTAAATGTGTATTCTGCACGGCTTTGTCACTACTGTTACAGAAATTCTTATAAATATACATGACTTTGTGCGACACGACCATCGACCACCTGAATATATTACTAGTTCGCTGGCGCTATTGAAATAACCAGGTTGAGCTGGATTCTATGCATCATGTACAACCTTAACTACTATCCAATACACTAAATTGATACCCAAACGACACAGCAAAGCAGTTCAATGTATACCTTGCCTTAAATCTCGATTAAACGAGTGACAAATAATTTCTTACTAAAAAGAGAGAACCTCCCATGTACGATATTTATAAAGGTATCCAACACGTACGTGCATACTATTTAAATGAAATCGAATTCAAACCAGGTCATAGGTCAACGTCAGGAGTAACTGCCTATCTTTTTCTAAACGTTCTCTCTCTCTCTAGCCAGTGCATCTTTACATATTCATAAGGACAGTTTATATCATTATTTTTTATGTAGTCTCTAACATAGCTAGAATAGTTTGATATGATATGATATTATGAGGATGCACTGTTAAAATACAAATGCCATGTTAATAGAAACGGAATACCCTGGAGGTGAGCAAAGCACTGTGATTCTTTTTCTTTTCTTTCAAATCTTTCTGTATAAGGTAAAATGTTAGGAAAAGAGTTTGGAGTAGTCATGAGAGAGGCAGGGAGAGAGAGTGATATGATGTGATGTGTTGTGTGAGCGTAGTTTCTCATCTCATCTAAATAAATTTTTATTTGTGTTTTTTGCTGGAGAGATTCCAGTCCACCTGAGGAGGCCTCTGTGAGAGATACAAATCTCTCGAGGAGGACGGGACTCCTCACTTTTTTTGTTGTACTACACTCACTGCATATTACTAACTACTCTTCTACACACTACACTTCTCTCTCTCTAATACCTTAAGATACACATGACTGTGTCTCACAACTACTCATGCACTCCACTATAATATAATACATTACATTGTACTACACTTTACATTACTCTTGATATTATAAGAGTCTCGCTCATCCTGTGATGTGATATGGGAGAAGGCCATAAGGGGCCAACAGATTCTTCGACCTCTCTTCTTCTTCTTCTTCAATATAATAACTATTACATACGACTACTTAGTATTTACAAGTATATTGTATACATATTTATCATTACCAACACATACTACAGCCTCACACACACCAGACACAATAAAATACTCTTTGTATATATGCTTGTGTGTTCATACGTTAATATATCAGCAAAAGATACTTAACACACATACACACAAACTAATACTGCTAATACAACACACCGTTTGCGTTCGTCCGCGACCAAAACATCACATCACAGAAGATAGACAGATAAATAGATAGATAGATACACACAGCTATTTAACTTACTAATATACTTAAGTATGACTGCTAAACATAAGGGCAGCAGAAGGCAGGAGGGCAAACACATACTACACAAAATCCCTATATATATATACATCTATAACTAATATAAAATACTAATACATAAATACATGTATCTCATGCCTCCTCTATATTCTACTATATAGTAACTATTTAGATATAAAAAGATAGATAGATCTCTTCACTCATAGTTCTTAACCTTTTTCAACAACGTGTCTGTCTCTCTGTGTGTGTAGCTTGTATAGTTGCACGTACACATTTATAAGCATTACATTATAATATCTCTGTGTGCACATACTCACATAGATCAGAAGAGATGTGCACTCACATCTGTATTTTTCTCCTGTTATTTGTGTGTAATGCGTGTGTAGTAATGGAAAATGTAGCGAAGTATATAAGTAAGCTGCATATAATATGCCTCTCTCTCTCTCTCTAGTCATAATTGAGTGTGTAGTAGTACAATGTTGATTTGCATAGTTGCACAGTATCCAAAGGATTTTACTGGCAACGCAACAGGAGAGAAAAAGATCGCTCGAGCCAAACATTTTTTGCTTGACATATTCTGATGGCGTCGGAATAAATTTTCACAACCTTTTTCCTCCGTTGTCCCTTTTTTACTCATTGTTCATACACATATATAATATATACATTTTACATACGTACATTAGCGTCTCTCTCTTTACTACCTTTACACATTACATGCTTATGTAGCACTAATGCAGTATAATAGTATCAAACACACACATACAAATATCCAAAGACCATAATAAGTAAGTAAATGTATAACTCAATATAAATACATTGAGAATCAGTCAGTGCATGTTATTTCCAAAGTACAAGTGTGTGTCTGTGTATCGAAATACATGGCAGAATGCACTTCAGTCATGAGAGAGAACTGCGAGTGTAGTAAATGTTTTAAACTGGCTCTGCCTGGCCTTAACTTGACTCTGTGTCTATCTACTTATTTGCTTCACCTCATCTATCAGTGTACATAGATACGACTGGGATAATACTACTTACAATAAACACACTCACTCCTACAGCAGACGATGATGATACATACTTATTGTACATGGTAGAACGCATATAACTCGTCTGTGTTGATGTTGATGGTAAATAGCATGGAAATGCACTATTGAGAAAACCATTTGTGAATATATACCAACATACTTTTTACTTGGTTTTGTGTGCTATTACATTTTTATATGCACAGTCAAGTAGATCCTCTATAGACGTGCATAATACATACACACAGATGCATAGCACCAATATAAAACATCCATCCAAATGATACACAAAATCCACACACACACTCACTCACACACATTAAAACACAATCCCCCCAACACTCTCTGTACAAAGTAAACTCTTTTCTGTGTGCATTTCTGTATCTCTCTCCGTGTGTGTGTGTCTCGTCTTATTTTTACATTTTCTGCGTCTGACTGATCTCACTCGACTCTGAACGTACTGAAATGAACATTCCCATGCATGCTCAACAATATTCTTCTCGATTCAGTCAGTCAGTCAGTCCAGAGAGAGAATAATCGTCCTGTTCTCTTCTTCTTGCGTCTGTCTTTATATTTAACCCATTAGCTACTTATACATATTATGGCAGGAGGAGACGTCTTATTACACATACACAACGTACAGAGATAGATGTATATACCGCGACGACAAGTTAACTAATAGAATGGAATTACACGCAGACTTTCACACAGCTCACCACACCATAAAATAACATTGCACACGAGAATACTGCCACCACCAGTACTTTTAGAAATAATATATAGGTAATACAGATACTCTCTGTACAAAATAAGTAAATATATAAATTGTATATACGTGTGGTAGTAGTAAAACCATACAAGGTACATAAATAGTAGCTTTATGACTATGTATATGTGTACGATTGCCGTGGTCCTATGGGCTAAGTGTATAAAAGAGTCGTATACAGAAGAAGAATAATATATGATGATATGACAAGACACACCGGCTCTCTGTTGTTACTACTGATGTTGCTGGTCCAGTAATAACCGGCTTTTGTGTGTATTGTACTAGAATGTGTATCTCTGTGTACATGTGTAACCAAAGCAAGCGTAAAAACTCAAAGCAGATCCTAACACTGCCACACATAATAAGAATGAAAATGACTACATCCCAGAACCACGGTATGACGTTGCGTTGCGATGACGTTACGTAGTTTCGCTGGAATAGAATTACACGGAGAATGCGATGCGTGGGATGATATCAAGGTGATAGAATTCCACGTGGGGACTTTAAGGGACTCAATCCACATTCTTCTACTTCATTTACCACATTCCTAAGCACGTGTCCCATTATGACCAAATTATCTACATAGGTACAATTAATTTCGTAACAAAAATATTTTCGAAGAGAGAAGGAGAAGACTAATGGACCTATAATTTTAGTAAGGAAGGAATTGAATTTGTTGTTAAATAAATAGTGTGTGATGTTTTTAAATGGTATGCTTACGCAAATCGTAAATAAATAAATAAATGGGAATACTGAATATAAAACAGATATGTAAGTAAGAAGGTTGATAAAAAAATGTTGGTAAATAAAATGGAATGATGGGATGAGCGGGGCAAAAGGAACATGTCCTAATGAAATAGCTACTCCCGAAATAGTTTTATGTATAATGTAGAGTGTGGAGTCGATGGGTTTAGTTTAGCATGATGATGAAAATCATCCGTACGAAACAATTAACTAAAAAGTGGATAAGTTTGATCTGAGTGAACTGAATGTGCAAAAGAATTCACGACAAGACTCGACTCACAGAAAAGACAAGGTGGATAAATTTGCCTTGGGCTAAATCGTGCACTATCAGTTCAGTCACCCTCGGAACGCCTCTTCTCTTTCTCGCAGATTTCATTCGGACGGACTACACGGACAAACTCACAGCCCTTTGACAGCACTCTGTACACACTCACTTTATAATTCTTATGATGATTTACTAGTGACTAACACAAGTTACGATGTATCTCTTGCCTTTTTACACACAAACTGCTTACCATACATTCTTTCTGTGTAGTTCCCCTTTCAGGATGCACTGAACTACATAATAATATCTATGTATACAGATACACACTACCACCACTACCACCACCACCAGGCCATACCACCACTGTCTCTCTGTATACTTATACATTCAGCATCTGTACAAACAGAAACACTATAACTACCTATCATCTCATTCTTCACATCACCAGGTAAAAAAATTCCTCGATTAGAATTAAAGCATTCATTTACTCTCCTATAGGCTATCTGTATCTACCAAGTGGTAAAATGTAATAAAGACACACAAAGAATAATAGTACAGAAAAGTATGTTATGTGCCTTTGTTGCAATAAAAACACACAGAACAACCCAGAGTGTCTGTACAATGATATCCATACATATTCATCTCATAGCACATAAATACGACTACAACAAGGAGAAAAAAAATATTTTCATACATTTATTTTGCATCTCTGCTTGAGAAATTACCTAAATGCTTGCACAATATTATTTCCATAATATTATGTATATTCCCCCCTCTCATAGTATTCTCAAGAATTCAGACAGACATATACTAATACATACAATACTACAATTCATTTACATACTGTCAGTATAACTTTATCTATATTTACTACTTGTCATTGACACAGGTTTTTCGTCAAGTGGATTTTACGATCTGACTGCTTATAGTAATCTGCACGCTGTATCTTTGATACTGTTCTTATACTTTTTGTATAAATATTTTACACTGCATTTCTATTACTATATTAGTACAAAAAGGTTGCTGTTATTTACTCTAGGAGTCAAGAGCTGTGAACAATGAGCAAAAATTGTAAAATGCAATCCTCAAACTTAATAAGGAGGAAAATTACATGGAAAATGAATTATCTTGGCGTGGTTGGTATGTAGTACGCAGCTCAGCCTTAATATATTCTACTTGTAAGTAAGTAAGCTCAATGTCTTATGTCTTATGGATACAGATACAAATACACAATATGTGTACGCAACCTTCTACTGGTAGTAATCTCATCTGAGTATAATATAATGTGTGTTGTCTGTTAAAATCTGATCTAATCTCTGCTGATGTGGTGTGATGGTTGGTTTGACGTTCCGTCCGTCTCACCATGCACCATCAAAGACCATTGCATTTTATTCTTTCATGCTTTTTCATTTTTCTACTATGCCAATGTATTCTTATAGCATATAGTAGTACTCTGTTACAAAATCTACTTTTTGCAAAAAAATTACAATATGCAAATCCTAATATTAGTAATACAAATAATATAGTTGCAAATATAAATTCTCGGCACAGCACACACGACCATGTCTGAAGAAAGAGAATAACGTAACTTTACTAGAAAATAATGTAAAGGTGAACTGGTTGTAGTTGTAGTAAAGTAACTGCTGGTAAATTACAATGGAATCTTGTGCTGTACTACTATAGCACTATGTACAATACAAACTTTATACTACTACAGAAAATAATAATAATAATAAGACAACAGAGTGTACACTGCTGCTACTGCATATTAACTACAGAATAAAAATACCTGAGAGAGCAGAGCACATTGCACATGAAAAGAGCTGATTGTATAAAGTGCAGTGTAGAAACATCCCAGGTTTAAAGCTGGTAAGGTAGTATAACAGTGAAGAGTACACTGTACAGTTAAAGATAACGCAGCTTACTACTACTAGAGTTACATTATATTCTACTTGCGTTGTTCTGTGAATGAAAAGACGTGTATCTTGTAAAACCATGTCTGCATGTCTACGATTGCATTTGCAATGCACTTTACTATTATTTTCCTTTGCTTTAGTTCACTTCAGCTCACAACTAACAGTTCAGTTACATTACATTACACTTAACGTTAGTTTCTAATGACAAAGTTTCCTATTCCTAAAACTTTGTGAACTGCTGGCTATATTACGGCTCGGCTATGTGTACTCTTAGAAGAATAGCAACAAAGTCTTTTGCTCTCCAAGCGAAATCCCATTTCATTCCATTCCACAGCGAATGAATATAAATTGCAAATATCTACACAGCTCTATACTCTCATCTTGCATACTACTACTACTACTGTGTATTTTATATTGCAATTTTATATGTACCACTACTATTACTATACTGTATCAAAATCCTTTGTAGAACTTAATAGTTACCAGTTTACTACACAATACAAAAGAAAACATAACACTATCTAAGCATTTGCCGTCATCTCTTTAGTAAGTATTATTTTCTGTGTACAATACAAAGGAAAAGAAAACGAATGCTAGAAAATTCAATAGTATAGCAAGTACACATAATTACGATATATATACCTAAGTACAAAATAAATACAAATGCACATTATTATAAACCTATATACACAGTATAAAATATGCAAAGTGCAATGAGATATCTATACACGTAGAAAAACACAGAGCGTGGTAAAGTACACATGTAAAATGCAACGAGAACAATGCAATACACAAATATCTGCATAAGTATAGTAATAATAAGTAGCGAAATGAGTATAAAACAGTAAAAGAGGTCATGAGACACAAAAAGCCAAGAAAAATGCAATTTTCCCAACAACATCACATCACATCATATCGCAAAGCCTAAATAAGTCAGCTATACCACAGTGTTACTCCCAACACTGTACCATACTGATATAAAAATATATACATAGAGTAATCATATGAGATTCTGTACTTTATGCCACTGTTACTTCTTCTTCGCGATTACTACCATAGAACAGCATTGTAAATTGTGTGTGTTTATAATAGGAAAGAGGCGAGAGGATATCACAACTACCGACATCGATTGAATTTTACATATAGCTGTGTAGAGTGTGATGTAGTGAGATATAAAATAAACTACACAAGAATAGTAACTACATATAGCAAAATATATTGCTCCTATAGGGATAATAATACATATAGTAGAAGTATATCTCTCTGTACTTTACTTCTATATGAGTTGATTTGGCTGAGTGACATGACGCTTCGCTTCGTTCACTTTAGTTCACAATATTTGCATAGAAAGTAAGTCAACGCTTTGCTTTTCCATTCTATGCTCAATCTTCTGTTCTTTACTAAATACTCAATGACTAGTATGAGCTAAGCAGAAAACGTCAGGAGTCAACGAGTAGTTTAATGTAAGTATATATAAAATATATGTGTGTCTATATAAGAAGAACAGTATCGTTCATTTTATACTCCGTGGAGCAATATATATTCATTCGTATATGCATTATCCTCGTATATATATCTATGTACATATACTTACTTATTGCATTGTGTTTTAGTAGGGATATATACATATGCATAGAATATATGTATGTAGGAGTGAACTGAAGTGACATGACATAATAGATACAGACACACACTCACATTAAACTAAATGCAATGCAAGAAAACACTGTTGTGCTCTTACACGAAATCAACCATCAAATAATACTTCTCTCTCTCTCTCGTTCTCATCTATTATATTAGCAGTTTGTTGTGCACACTGTGTACTTTCTAATTTCTTATAAGTAGACAGAATATAGAAGGAGTTGTAAACAGAGAGACAGAGATACAATTATTATACTACTAGTAGGCATTCATTCCAAGTAAAGCTTTACACTTCACATCAGTTAGTGTAGTTGTAGTACAATAGCACAACTCTCAATAAACTATTTACGTTGTATACAATGACAATAAGCAAAAATGCCATGTCGTCGTAATATTTGATTCGATTTGAGTTAGTGGATTCATTTCACCTACGCAATGTTAACACACATACTAGAAGCAACGTCTCATTCTTAATTTCTCCATTCTAAGTAGTACAATTCTACGTTTCTGTGTGTGTGTATTATACATACGTCACAAATCAGATCCCTCATCATTTGCCATGTACCAAGTACCATGTCTGTCTGCAAATGTTCTGTATATTTGTATTTATCAGTTACTACAACGTAATAATATGTATAACCTTATTACTCGTGTGGTACTCTTCACTGTTGCAAAAATTATTCATGCACTATGTAATTACATCTGCACCTACTTTATTATTAACGAATACCTGTGTTTCTTATGAAGTCATACTGTACATACAACTCATTGTGGATACAAAATCATTTTTTGAATGTAATAATAATAACTTACCTACCTTATGTTAGGTAAGTCGTATATAGTATTGAAAAATTAATGTTACCTACCTATTAATAGAAATTAGAAAATGAAAAAATGACTTGGGCAAATAAATACATAAGTAAGAAAACTTTTACTACCACTTTACTTTGCCCAGAAGAGAGTAAACGTGTATGTGTGTGTTTCTGTTTGTTAACAATAGTACTAACAAAGACAGATTTTAATATGACAGAGTAATAAAATATTAATAATACTTATAAAAGTAATCGTTTCTTCTATATGTGATTAGTCACTACACTGGAATGGATACAGCATAAATAGAATTTAATATGGCCTGGAGGCGCCCAGACTTGCGCAAGTAATTGCAAGGTGCATTGCATTTACATATCACCACAACTGTACACACACACACACACACGAAGATACTTATTTAGTAGAACTACGTGACTGTCTGTCTTAGCAATAGTAATAGAGAAAGGAGCGATATCGACAACATCATTTAGATATAACACAAACTATTTAACTATACCTATAGAAAATTCTATATTTACAATACTATTGCATCTTTACTCTCCTATTATATGAACAATTATAATATTATTCCCCTATATGATATATACTATATCCCTTTACTTATAAAATTGCATTGCGTAGGTATTTCAATGATATTCTAACATAGCTCTTTATAAAAACAAAACAAATGGGATAGATCACATCGCACAAGTCGCTCTGTTTGCAACTAAGTAAGTGAATTGAATTGAGCTTCAACTAAATGCTTAGTATTTACTACACATAAATAAGTAGAGTGAGAGAGACACAGATAAACACGACAGCTAAAACTGAGCACGTATAGCTTGTTCTTATAATTTATTAATGTTATTTGTATAATATTATGGTCTGTATATGCATATACTACTTTGGTATGTACCTACATGAAATAAATGTACATGTATATATACGAAACAAGATATTATGCATGTACTTATAAAATATTGACGCGTATACTCATTGTCGTTGTCGCACTCAACTAGAGAGGCACATTAAGTGCATACCTACATAATATTTAGTTAGCCAAGTCAGCCAAGATACCTAGTTGAGTGACTTTGTGCACCATAAATTGTTTAAACTGCGATGACCGCATTTGTCGAAATTGAAAGTGAATTGGGCAAGTTGCAAGTAAGCTATCCCATTCCATGCCGTCACATCAGACAACGACCACCACCAACTACCAACTACAGAAAACACTCACAAAACAATATCTCTGTCTATCTCTCTCTTTATCCTATATATACACTTTATACAATCTGTATTTAGTAGTAGGTTCTAATATACTTATGCAGTATGAACTAGCTGACTTTTGTCTACATAAAATATTACTAAACTTTGCTACTCTCTGCTCTGTTCTTTTACTTTGATCAAGTCTTTCAATTCAATTCCATCCCATTACATTCTATTGCATTAAGGATTGCGTTGCAATGCATTCCACTCCACTACACACATCAATGCATGTCAAATGATTTTAAAATAATTCAATTCGCCATAGGTACATTCGTCTATTCACCAGAAAACACAACAAGGCGCCTGTCTTACCTACTTATTTTCAAAACACAAACAATAAATGCCTACAGTACAGATATAACAATATAACTATATAAAAACATATAAGAAAACATGTCTGTTAGTAAGTATTTTGTCTAGTTTGCTTTTGCATGTTGTACATTGTGATTGCGTCAAGTTACTACTTAAGCCCGTTAGGTCAACTCTTAACAAGATAAAATATTTAACGAAATTTCTAACTAATTCATTGCTTACTTCTGTGTGAACTAAATACTTGTTCAAATGTAAGTACAAACATAAGATACTGTCACAGTATACCACTAAAATTCTTATATAGAAAATAAAACATCATCAGTACAGTATTATCATCAATGTACTGAGTTAAAGCAATATATATGCACGTTGCAATAAATGAACAATAATAAACACATAGTACGATACACGTTCGTATATATAAATGTGTACATACATTTATGATATGAACGTGTTATAGTTAAAGTTGCTGCATGCTGCTGCTGTTGCTCCTTGCTGTACAAACGAGAAAAGAGCAAACGATGCAAATCCATTTCCTTTGACAGCAATGAGGTCTAGGTCAGGCCAGGGAGAGTTCACTACTACTTTACTATACTCTCTGTTCTCTATGGCTGGGTGCTATATAATGGTCTATGTGTTTAATACATATCTTGTACACGCTGAACGTGCTAACTCTCTGTGCAATACATTTTTTGACAGCTTAACTTGGTTTAGCTAATCTCAGGCACAGCCAGCAAGATCTTGAGCTCAGCTCGCACACTCACTCACTCACAACTCAATGCAATGCACGAAAAGAACAACTTGATCATCTATATGGAAAAATCCAAGTGTATTATATGAATGCTTCACTTGAGAGAGGTAATTCTAGTAGCCCCAATCTCAATTCATCATCATCAGCAACAATATTATACCTTAATGCTTACTTAGTTAAAAATAATATGGTCTTCACACTTTTTGCTTTACTTTCTATATTTATTTTATATCTGCAAATGTATTCACCAGGATCTTTTTTGAGGTTTTGTCACGTATAGAAGAGGTTTTGCTGAGAATTTATTTGTGTGTGCATTTATTGTTAGATTTATCTTTAGATTTCTTGAGAGAGCGTTTATTGTGATGTTAATGAGTGTAGTAGACTAGTACTGACCTTTGCGGTGGCATTTTGTTCATCGGATTCATCCCGTTGACTGCCGTCGCCTGTTGCATCATCCAAGCAGCAGCCACTCTCACCGTCTCACACTATTTTCCTAAGTAATAAGAGTCAAACATTTACATTCAGTCGTACATTACATAGAAAAGTATATCTGGCTACTTTATTTATTATGCCTAATATGCGTAATTTAACATGCATCTTGTATCTTCACTCAATTATCGCTGTACCAGAAACATATCTCCAGAGTTCAACACTTACTCACTCGATTTACATTTGCTAAGACACATATTACGTTATTATCACTTCATATTTCATATCCGCGATGCAAACTTTAAGCTTTGTATGTAAGTCACTAATAAATCACTCACATTACATTCCATCATTATCTTTCTGCATTACAAGCTTTTACAAACACCATATTATACAAATGTAAGTAGTTCGCAGAAACATATAAAGCGTGAAATCTTCAAAGAAAAAATAAATGCTACCAAGAATACAGAATACAGCCACAGATATTCGTAAAAATGCCTTTGTGCATGTAATTCAACAGAACTCGGCACAGATATCATTTTTCTTTTATGCAAAGTAATCGTTGAATATTCTCCGAATTTCCTTCTCTGTCGAAATTCTCACTGTGTATAGAAAAATTCTGTCCAGATTGAATTGTGCATTGTGCATAATCTAATTTTTAATTCCCACGACAAAATTATCGCATTACATCATCATCGAGACTGCACTTAACAAGGATTAACCTACTTTTCTCACAGTAATATCTATACAGTCTCCCCCATACACATTCAAATTCAGGCAGTAAACGTTTTTAAGTGATAACGCACACAAGGAAATCTATTAGATATTATTTTTGTCTAATTATGCTAATGGTTCTATTAAGCACGTGCATATCCCTCGAAGGTGATATATAAGAGTATGGTAAACACACGCGTATATACTTTCCTTCCTGTCTCGTAACTAACTAACTACTAACTAACCAAGTTATTATTCCAGGTGAATTATGTGCATACGACTACCGCATACTATTACACTGTGTTATTGTGTATGCATTTTACAACACTAAATTTTCAGTGTGACTTATACTTACATAAAATATTTTTGCTATGGTCTTTATCCTTATAAACAGATAGTAGTCATATAAATAGACTGTATGGATATTCTGTATACACTGTCGCTATATATTCTCCTGCCTCCATAATAAATATATTATCCTTTTATCAAGAACTGAACTGAAGGTTAAGCGGAGGTCGCATCACATCCCATCATCATCCTCATCACTACCACAACTTCAGTACAAAACAACGAAATGAAATTTTTTGTCACGCATTTCAGATGAGCCAAGCAATATAAAAGCTAAAGACTCTGTGTGTTACTTACACAGATATTTACCACTATAATAAACAAGTATACTGTTGTACTTGTTCTGCTATGAATGAAACAACATAAACATTTTTCTTTATCATCCTTTCAGTATCATCATCATCTTTATCAAAACATATTTAAATTATTCTCTCTCTCCTGCTAACCAACTAAATAAGCCTCGTGTTTGTGTGTACGAATCCAATGGTATAACATGGACATAATATATATTTAATATGTGAGTTAAATAATCACTCCATTAGTATAGAGCATTGCAGTTGTTGTAAAGTTGTAGATTGCATATTATATACTTTGGTTATAATCCTATGATGATGATAAAAATAATATTATGGAATAATAAATAACAAATAATGTATATTCTGTTCCTTATATAGGAAAAACGAGGAGAAGAGTAAAGCACACAACAAACAAACTGCACTCTCATAATAATTTACCATATAGACACTCCTCTTAGGCAATAACAGGGACAGAAAGCAATTTAAATCATGTAATACAATTCCTATTGCATACTAATACTTACTTTCGAACACATGAAGCAACTATAACACTACGTAGTTTAACTGTATATTATGAGACTCCATGACTGTATGTGATGTGATATATAGCCAAAATATAATTGGTAATCCTTTACTGCCCTCCCTGGTGTAGTCGAATGATCGCTGTGCTCTTGGTAAAATAACGATAACCTACATTTACATTTAAATACTGTTTACCACACTCTGCATCTACACAACAAACACGGACAGAGAAGGTATAGCACTAAATGCTAAATCATATCGTAAAAAGTGTAAAATACCCTTCAGAAATTATGACTAGTAGTACTGGTGCTGTTGCTTCATGTTTCTACCTTGTTAAATGAGGATTTCATTACATGTTATTTAAACCAGTAGTATTTCTATATGCGCAGATTAACCACACAAAGAGCTTTTATCGCAAATAACGATACTCACACACATAATTGCTTTGTAGACAGACGCAGGGACATATTTCTGTCTAGAATGAACATGTAGGTATACCACTACATGGAAATGATAAAAAAATTGTGTAGACTCTTGCCAAATTTAAGCCGGAAACACTCTCACAGCGTAATCCACCTATAGTATAACCTTTGTAATTATAATAAATAAATTCAATAGAGAAATAATTGAAAAATCTCACAAAACTTTTCCGTTGTTGAGTTCCAGACGTGCATAGAAGAACGCAGAACTATATCATGGCTAAGGAAAAGCCTTGTCATTAGCTCAATTCACCTGACAGAAACAACAACATCGACCAACGCAATAAGAGAATTGTATTCTAGACAGATGAGAACTCATGAGGTTCTCATAAAAGTATCACATCACCGTGTGCACATACAGACATGCTGACATGTTGCATTCTATTCTCCATTTTCTAGATTAAGTATTAGGCACATGAGGTACAAGGTGGAAAAGTATTATATTACACTTACTTATATTGCACTGTGGTATAGTAGAAGTATTTAAATTCGTACATCAACAACTTAGCCACCAAAAGAGCCACAGTTTCGAACATTATTTATTATACAATAACAATAACTTGTGCTACAATAACAATAGCACACGTAGTAGTAGACTGAGTACATGATAGCAGTCAGTCTCTCTGGGAGCAGAGAATAAATGGAAACACTTTGCATGTGTGACCTTCACATTTTCTTAATTTTAGGGTAGACAGTGTAATTTATGTGGGATATCATACTAGTAAAGTAAACTACACCGTACTACTATATCTCCTCTATATTTCTTTCCTATCATAATTTACATTCACTAAAAGCACCACTACCACTTGCAGAAATCTCTGCTGGTAATACACACTACTACTATGTATTTTGTGAATTATTGGATTGTTTAGATGTATTATAAATAATTGTGTGCTACTATTATCTATGATACTCAGACACTAAACATAAGAAGAACCTACACACTACACTACTCACACACTCACACAAAAACAAAACTCAGCACTCACCACCACCACTGCTGAAATCACACACAGACGTAGACACACACACACATAGAGGTAATTGAAAAGTGGCACTGACTGTGACTGATGTTTACGGGAAACAATCAGTACACACAGAACAACGCAGCAACTAGTGACTGAGGGTTATCTTAGGGAAATTACCTTTGGAAATCACGCAAACCAATATTCCTAAATTATACAACCATTGTACTTACGACTACACTACATATAATCACAATTGTAAACTAAAAGTACAAGTATGCAGGTAATATTCACATTACCTGCATTACCAGAGGAGAGTCATGAGGACCTAAGTAGTTTACTGCACATTTTATAATACCTATATGATGTATGTAGTATGTAAATAAAAAATCCTGTATCTCTCTCTGGCTATAAACCTGAGAGAGCCCCCACCACCACCAACTACCAACCACCAGTCATTCCTATTGTCAGCAAGTACTCCAGCAATGGGACTTGACTTTGCATTACATTACATTGCTACATGACGTTACATCCATTATCCTCTTTCGTCATCGCATTCTCTATATCTTTTTATCTCTTGACACCTGTAAATGTCATTTGTACACTGCTAATACATGCAACCATGCCTCACAAACAGTTTACATAGCCAAACTCACACATTAGCAGCTACGGAATGTAATTTTCCAATATAGTTCACTTTTACAATGACAACGATGCGATGGAACGTTTACTCGTGCTTGCATATTACAATCTCAAATCCCACTACTACTACTGCATTAATAATAATATTACACACTATGTATGATTTACGGGTAAATATGTGTGCACTCATTCGTAAACGTAGTAGTTATATGACATAGTCGTTGCATTACTCATTGTCATTTACGTAAGTACAGTCGAACTTTATGGATATTAAATTCCATGCAGTATTCAAGTTGGTGATATTATTGACGATTGGCTCAACACTTCCATGCAGTATTCAAGTTGGTGATATTATTGACGATTGGCTCAACACCTCTTTCTACTGAAACTCTCTGCCTTCAGTTCAACTGATAGCAAACTGAGATATAGGAAAACTGATACTGAAAATATAATGATATTCCAGTAGTGGCAGTAGTAAATGTACATATGATGTTATCTCTGTTCTCCTCCTTCTAATATAATAGAATCTTTACTACTGCTACTTTGTACCTAACCATGTGTCATTAGGTTACTTAGTTAACTCAAGTCATTATTATTGTCAGCAAATATATGTACTTCGTTTCCTGTGTGAATGATCATTTGTTTTCACACTACTGATTACAAGACATTACCTAATACTTATCTATAAGGCTACACCTACTTATCGCTAGATAATGGCAAAATATAAGTATAGGAACTATGACTAAGAATTTCCAATCATAAACTGTGTATATCTGTGTACAGTTCTGCCATGAGTATAATGTTATGTACATTTGCATATGTCTAAAATTCATAATGATGTTGATGAGTCTAATGGAAAGAATGCCTTGCTTGTTCTTACTATTAGTGTAACATTGCACAATTCAGGTACTCTTCTGAACCTTTTCAAGTGGCATAAATAATACGTGTTAGTGCGTAGATCTGTGTGTGTGTACCTAAGTGCTTGCGTATACAAAGCTATATTTCATCTTTACGCATGTAGTTCCTCGATATTCTTATGTGTATACTGTGAGTGTGTGTCTTTGGGTATAGACAGGTATGATAATGCTACCAGGAATAAAATAAAATACCTTTCGTCTCTTTTTCTTTTCTCGAAAAAAGTAAAAGGTTCATAGCAGTAGAAAGAAGATATTTTCCATCACTCACTACTAGTACAAGAAGGGTATTCTAGGACTACTGTGTAGGGATATACAGTTTTCTTACATGGAAATCGTCTACCCATTATTTTCCTTTTCTTAGTAGTATAATGGTGTTTTCCTATTACTACAACAAATACTCGTAATAATAATAATACTCTGTGATATGTTAGAGTGCATACATGGGCTTTTCTTTTTCTTCGTGCTATCTGTATGAGGTATAGTGAAGACTTTTCCAATATGAAAAGTAAATTATCTGCTAGGTTCGTCTTCTGCTATTACAAAGTTAAACTAGTCTTTGTGTACAGATAGCATTTTTATGATACACACAAGTATACACACATACCTTTGGTTGATATTATATTTAGAGTTTACCTAGAGTAGAGAGAGAGAGATGGAAATACTCTAAGAATAAGACACAGTAAGTATTTTAGATTACTAGTAGAGTGCTTACTTGAATATATGGAACGATATAATAAAAGTAGAAAGAACATAAGTCTAGTCGTCGCCGCCAAGAGAGAAGAAGAAGATCATGAAGCCGCGGCGCGTTGGTTCTTTCGGTTCTCTTCTTCGAAGAAGACTAACAAGAAATGAGATGTCAAGAGTATTTCAGTGGAAAGGGAAAAGTCATGCCATAAACTAGCCAAAAAGCAGGATCCAAGGATTCAGCAGTTGCTTTTCTGTGTACTACTCTTATTATTCCTATGTATTACCATTGTATACACTTCCCTACACTCTACACACATACACGTACTGTCTATCCTATCCCAATATATACATTCTCGAACAGTACACCAAATACACAACTTGTGTGTGGTAGGGCATAGTTTTATAAAGTAATACGGTGGTGGTGATGGCTGTGTGTGTGTAAAAGTAGTCTGCTATGGTTTACTCCTACTTTAGATTTGGTTATGCTGCTTTGCTCCTGCAACTTTGTTATAATAAACTATAATATAATATCTTATAATACATCCTACCTACTACTATATACACATATAAATATATCATTAGTATATACTCTCCCAGCACTTATATATGCCATACAAACATACATATTCCTGCCTAGTACATACAAAAAGACGATAATACCACATATACACTTTAGTTTAAGGAATAGCAATAGTTGTAGTAGTAGTAGTAGTGTAGTATCCCGAGAAAGCAAAGTCAATTCGAGCCCAGTCAACTCAACTCTCGTCTTTTCTATTTCCCCGTCAAGTCTTAAGACAAGACGAGAGTAGTAGTAGTGGTAGTAGTCGCAGTAAAAGTAAAGCAAAATTCACGTCTCACAGACACAGAGAGAGAGAGAGAGAGGAGAAAGTGTGCAAAGAAAATAGTTTTGGTGTCGACTCCGTTGCTCTTCCACTTCCTTACACATTCAACGGGAACATAGAGACTGAGACTGAAGTGAACTATCCAGCTCTCTCTCTCTCACTCCTGTTTTCTCTCAGTTCACAGTCGTCGTCTCTTATTTCTTTCTGCATACACACGACATACTGTTGTAGTAACTACATGCTCCACTACTATCTCTCTCTCTCTCTCTTGTACGTATAAATACATAAAAGTCTTCTTCTTCTCGTACATTTTATACATACAAGAGTCTTACTTACTTCTCTCTTCCTTTCTCTCTCTCTACGACGTAGCTGGTTGTGGAAGGACAGAGAGAGAGTGTACGCATACAACATATACTTACTACTAATACCAACCAACAGATTATATTATAGTTTATTCTTCTGTGTACTATTAGTATCTGCTTAGACTTCTTCTTGTAGCATGGGTGAAGACACGACTATCCTCTTTCGTCTTCCTTCTTCTGTGTAAAGCTATTCTCTCTGTTGACGGACGGTTCACATTGATCTGGGTGCGCGACGCGCACACGCTTTTTCACCTACACTCTCTCTCTCTCTCTATACACCAACCAAACCAACCAAACGACTCTGCATAATGTCTCTAAACATCTTCGGTTGGAGTTACTCCTTCCGGTTTGCTCTCTCTCACTCATAGTCCTCTACTACTCTCTTTAAGTGTACAGCGTCTTCTTCTCTTTATCTACATAACTCTTTTAACCAGCACACAATCCACACTCACACATATCACACACACTTACAAAACATCTAGAACACTATTCTTCTCACTCCACTTCACTTTTAGCAAACTCCACACAAATAAGTTACGTAGTACGAGTAGCTACTTTTGTACCATACGACAATTACACAGTCCAAATCCTTCATGCTCTTCTGCCTGGAGTGTCCTACTGTATTGCTATTCTAACACCTTTTTCTTTCTACACACAAAATTCAATAATTCTTCATATATCTAAATGAATAGGTGTAGTAAGCCATATAGCCATTTTCATAAAGTAGCTTGCGCTACTTAATAATGGAAGAAAAATTTTGTTAAGAAAATAAAATTAGTTTCTGAATAAGTAGATGTCTTATTAAGAAAGAAGATTATCATTTTGTACCTTATATTATAGGTAGCTCAATTATCCCAAGATAAAATAAATATCCAAATCTTGAACACCTATAAATTTTGACGTAGATATTGATATTTGTATAGCCATTTTAAGAAGTAACTGTTTGTCTAATGTGTGAATATTTTCTACTAAAAGGTTCTCATAGCTTCGTTCTTCTATTGGTACGGATATATTTAGGTATGTACACTCACTGGTACAAGAGCAATAAAGAAAATACATGCGTCATAGTAAATATGTGTAAATTAAGATTACTAATAGTAAGTATAGTGACCAAAAAACAATAAAGCATTACATAGATAATTGATACTTCGTATCTCGTACCCTAAAGGGTCTAGTAAAGTACTAATGATATGCATTTTAGCTGTAATGGGAAGACTGCGAATGGAAAAGTAAAGTAGGATGAGTTGGGCAGAACTATATAAAAGGTATAGAGGTATAAGTGCAAACAAATAGGACAGAAACATTTCTGTATGTAAAACAGAAGTTCCTAAGTAAACTACATTAAATTGCATTACATTCGTTTGGCACGTATGAATAAATCAATATACCTACTCGTCTCGTAGCGGAATAATGGCAATGGCAATTGACGACGTGGCTCATAGTTCTGCACTCGCTACTAAAAAATATTCCTCTCTGTGATATATCTATCTCTAAACGAACGAATGGAAAAAATGCTTTGTAATGTAATGTATGGCAGTGGTGTATTATTCTGCTGTTTTGTTCTGTGTGTTTATGAGTGTATATCTCGTACTAAAGAGAAGAATGCGGGATTAAATTCATTCTACTAACTAAAAGTTGAATATTCCACCACTCATATCGGTATAAACTCATATGCTATCTGAACAAAGATGTTTATGGTTACTTTTGTGTAATCTACATATATGTATGATGGTAGAGTATATAAAATGCAATACCTATAGAAAGTAGGCAGAAATACATTAGATAAATAAGTCCTTTTGGAGATAGTGCTAGAAATACACGTACAATCATATACCTGAACAAATGGATTGGATTGGTTTGGCAGAAGAGAAAGACAAAGCATAAGCTCATCACCGTAACGCGTCTCATTATTTATTTATTTATGCCGTAAACATAGTCGAGTAGTGTATGTGTACCGAGAGAGTCTCGAGTTCAATTCAATCAAATAATACTAATGCAGCATTGTGCTTAAAAAAGTCTTTATGAACGCATATTAAACCAAGCTACGACTACAGGTACATTTCTAGACAGATAATATACGTATAGATACTTTATAAGTACAAACGAGAATGTACTACATGGAACCTGCCTATCTATCTGTCTGTCTCTCTCTCGTTTATTCTTCTGTAAAAAAATTACAATCGAATTTATACCTAACGTGACGACGACGACGACGTGGACGACAACGACAAAGAGAGTATTAGTTAGTGTTTGTAGTTGCAGCTTTTTCTCTGCCTTTGCCTTTTATATCTCATTGTCATTTTATGCGAAGCTATATCTCTCTGGTTTGATATGAGTCGATGTTCCACTATCCCAGAGAGTAGTATTAGTAGCAATATGCAACATCGTAGTATGTATGTACATATGAATTATGCACTGAGCTAACTGGCTTGAATTGACTTTGTTGGGGTTTAGCTTGGTTACACACACACTTGCTTATGTTTATGCATTGATACGCTTTCCCTGCAAATTAAGAGCGGAAAGCCACTTTTATCGACTCGAACGCAAATAGTACTGCTAATACAAATGCGAATGGAATGTTTTTGCTGTCGTGTGCACACCATAGGCTCTCACATTGGCTTACATTTACTTACTCCTAGGATTGATTTTGATTCTTATACTATATACAAAACTTTTGCTCCTGCTGGACTGTTCACTTCTTTTCTGCTCACTTGAGCTTAGGATTTACTTGCCCTCATTGATTTTGTTTTCCGCGATGCCATGTCAGCATTTAATTCGGATAAACTTTTATTCCTTGTGATATTTGTGCAAAGTAGAATGTATACGTAGCATTCTAACTCGCGACTCCTCAGGTCATGTCAACAATATGCCATACTATGCATATACATACGTATCACGAATACCTTATGCATATTGGTGGCACATGTGTGTGTCCTTATAAATATAACCACGAGAGTATTGGTATGCTTTGGGGTGATTATATCCAAGGAGGAATAGGAATATCATTTTACCTTTTACAAAAACTGAGCACACTGTGAGAAATGAGAGCATTCCAACATAATTTCTTTATTCCATTGTAGTTTTGGCACTATACATATAAAATTAAACGTATAGGTAACTAGGAATTATACGTACACACTCATTCTGTCAATCTTTCGTTGTTGCAACAGTCCATTCTACATTATCCCATTACGCTGCTTGGACTTTTTATTAACGATAGCAAAAGTAGAATGAGAGGAGCCCTAAAATTGAATAATTTAGACAATACCAGCACAAAAGTACGAACTGTGTTTGCGAATTTGATTATTCGATTGCAAGTCATATAGCACCACTCTCACTACCACAGAATGTACCTACTGTCAATCGTTGCACATTATAATTCATATGAAATTAAGGATACCTTCTAAAGAAATTCTATTGCCTTTAGTCAAATATTATACACTTCTACCACTCGTAATCCATTTACATCGTACATACATACTATACAGCTCAAGTCAACTAACTGTTACTACTACTACTATACTACTAACTACCTGTACGAAATTCTAGAACAGAGAGAGAGAGACTGGCAAACGAAATGTATATTACAATGTTCGTACTAGAAACATACTAGAGACTGTGCGATATTCGTAAAACATGTCGAGTTGAGACAGAGAGACCGCCCTATGCACTCCAAACACACACACATCATCACACACCTTGTCAATAACTAAACTACTGCCTACCTACTTACAAATACAAACGACGAAACAACTCACACACACAATACAAAGCAACACAAACCTCTTTTGCGTATATGTATATAGTACTATGTCCTGCAATCATATAGAACTGCATGCAATGAAAATATAATTATAACTGCCTCGAACAACTTCTATTGTGCTTGTGTCATATTATCGTTGTGTTGTATCCCTTTATAAAATTATAGAAAGGTCCAACAACTAAAAACCATAATGATATTATTATCAAGTGAATCAGGCAAAGTCTGAGGTGTCTACATATAGGCAGGCCATGCCATGTCACTTCTATTACGTATGTCCTTCCAGCAGCGGCAGCAGCAACCAGCCTTTCACCATTTCAGCAGCATGTCTTGTCTTTTTGCATGTACTCCACTTCGACTACGTCCATTATACATTCATTGTACATAATATACTTACTTTTATCGACTACTGCTGCTGGTAAAACATTACTAAGTGAGTGAGAATGCTGTATATCATAATAATACATGTAAATATAACCTGAGTTTCTATATAGACCTAACACAAACTCACACACACTACACACACAATATAAAAACTATTTTGGTTTTGGCCGGCCATGGTCCTTTACCATTATCAAATCAACATACTACTAGTAGCTCTCTGTAAAGGACCTTACAGTTCAAACACACAATTTCGTTGAACAGCAGTGTGTGTGACCCATTTGGATGGACTGTTTTGTGCTCCTGTTGTGCTTTGCTTTTCATTTCAACGACTCTAGTAGTGCAATGTAATGTACCAAGAGTCAAAACACGCTGTGTACGCTTACCTTATATGTACCATATACAAACTATTACTACAATGATAATATGAATGATATGATTCCCATACTTCTACTGGCTTCGTTAGCAGCTCCTTCACCAACAACCTAATGAAATGCTACAACAAAACTATACTAAACTGCCTATTAGTATAACCTTGTCCGATTAGAGTATCTAGACCAGTCAAAGCCACACTAACCAAAACACAATACTACTACTACTACTACTACTACAAGTCTAGTTGTAATAGTAAAGTAATAGGAGCACATACAACAGCCTACCACCACCGAAAGCACAATTGTATATCCTAATGTAATAAACATGGCCCTACAAAACTCCTATACTGAAATAAGTTTTTAAGGTAATACATATATTATGCTTTTGCTAAGTTCGAGTATTATTTGTCTATTGTATGTAATAGTGTAACAAACCAGAAAGCTAGCATGAAAACTCAACTGTGTTTTGTGGGGACCCGTTGTTGGTAGTTCGTATATGTTTTCTCATATACAGGAGAATATATATATTTATGTTGTTATGAATGGGAATGAGCATGAGCCTTCATTTCACTTGTGTTCCATAACTTTTGTGTTTGTGTAGTTATCATCCTCGGATATTATATAAAACCATGGTAGACAGACACACAGCTACATATTTCTCGTGGCCGGAGAGAGAGCGCGGGCACAGAATGGAAAATAAATATGACAAGCCTTGCCAAGCCAGTGCACCCTAAGTACCCGTTTAGCTTTAGCCCTCTGTGTGTATAATATGATACACGTTCTCAATCCGGTATATACATATATCCATATACAAAACCTTATAATTCATCTACAATCATCAGTTATTTTATTTGAATGCGGTGCACTACTACTTCTACCGTCTCTAATACTTCTACTCTTATAACACTTTACTATCAGTGTAACTTTTATTTAATATAGATACGACTCGTAATGCTATAGAATCCCTTTGCGTCCAGATCTACTATCTGTATATAGTATGTACCTTACACAAATATAATTTCAGGCTTTATGAGTATGATGGTATATTCATAATATAAGGCCCACATTGAGTCAAGCCTTGCTATTGTTTGTCCTTGGAAAGTGTACACCCCTACATTACACACATATAGAGACGAGTATAAAAGACACATTACATTACTAGATACACACATTATGCTCGAGAAGATTGGGACTGACTCCATGAGACGATACGATCGTGAGAATTTACTGTAGTGTATTATAATACTACGTCACATGTACCTATATACTCTAACACTACCAGTACTCCTATATAACGCTCTGCTTTAATGTATATTATAGTAGTAGAAGCTATTTAGGTACATTTGTAAGTACTAACTAAGCACAAGTGAATTGAATTGAACTGTGAAGAGAGCGAGAGGTTGTTGAGGTGACTGATGTGATGGGAAAGTTACTCGCTTGGTTTTGTTTATGGGGACTTTTGTACTTTATCATCATTGTGTTACTAAAAGTCTAGACTCGGCTACAAATATATTATTATGTTCTTTTCTACTGCACAGATTCTCTCTCTCTCTCTCCTATGTAAAATACTGTTCTACTCACAATAAATTCTATCGTATCTCTATCTATATCATCTATGGCTCTGTTCTTTAAAAATGTATACACTTTGTATTTTTACTACTTATCATCAACTGCGTAAGAAAAGAAAAATAATCTCAGAGACATTCTTCTACCAGAGAAAAAACAAGAGCAAACATGAACCATGAAGATTTTTACTCGTCAGCGAAATATTATATTAAAGAATTTATTAACTATGACCGAGAGAGTGTATTATATTATCAACTCTACTTACTGCAGTATCATATTACAATATAATATTCTACAACTCCAGAGAGAGAGAGAGAGAGAATCTCATCGATCGTATATGTATCGTGGCTTAACTTGACAATCTTTTGTTTATGATACGACCAGAGTGGTATATATGGTAAAAAGCGTTTTGTGTGTAGTCTGGTATGTCAATGTACACAAAAGCACATAATATGCTTTAAATAGGAAAATAATAGGCATATTTACCACTTATTTAGTTACTCTACTCACTTTTGTCCGGGTATATTAAGTAATTCTATTATACTTCGTATACTACACACATTAGTATAAAGTACTACTAGTCGCGTGTGTGTATAAGTTAGTTAGTTCTGTCGTGTCTCGGTGTGCAAGCCGAAAGTTCTACTCTATGCATGACTACAGTATAAGGCTATGTATAATGCACACTGGCACGGAGCTGTTAAGACAATCAATTCTTGCTAAACGAAATGACACTGGTTGTTACATTAGATTACATTCCATTTCTACTACCATGGCCTGTGTATACGTAGAAACTATATACTTGAGACTCATACTCATTCTCCTGGTTTAACTGGAAAACAAGGAGAAACGGAGTATTAAGTGTTACTTTACTGTACACAGTATTATTATGGCATGGTAAGTCACCCAGTGACAATTCGCATATGCGCATTATTGCTCCGGCAAATAAGCCGAGTTACCTAAAGCTGTAAGTGAGGCACTTCTCTCTTGTTAGTACAAACAACAGATTTATAGATAAGAAGATGCATTATTACATTACTACTACAACAACCACCGCGGCTCGGCTCTTTCCATACACAATACCTATATACTTATATAAGATGTAAACTTATTTTGTGTGTGTAGTGTGTGCAAGCTTGAGTTAACTTTGCTACCTGCCTGGTTCTCTCCGGTATATTTTTCCATGGTAGATACAGTCATGAGAGTCATGTATGCCTCCTCCAATATTAAACATACCTACATACCAAACCAACTACCTACGTTATTCCTCGTAAGTGGTAAAATGTTTCTAATACAGTAAACCTATATTATACTTGGAAAAAAGTGAACATGCACATACTAGTAGAGCTGGAGAGCACAGTAAAAGGATAGACTTACATAAGCTCACAAGACGAGACAAAAGGGCAAAAGGAAAAGTTAAACTTTGCATTTGAGAGTCAAGTCGTCGAGTTTCTACTTTATAGGGAGTTTATAGCGAAGCGAGTCAAGTGAAGCCGATACGAAAGAGCCGACTTGAGTTAGTTGAGTTCAGCTGAGTTAAGTTGAACTGAACTCATCGAATGTGTCAGCTGAATCTTTCACAAGAAGAGCACACTGCTCCACTCCTAGTAAAATACTAGCAGTATAGAACACACAAAAAGCATGTTACATTTATACTCGTTCACTATATATAAATATATTACATTATGTTCCTTCTATTCTGTACATGCATGATGCACGTAGAATAAAAGCTCACCAAGTAAAGGAGTAATACCACTACTACCAAGGAATGACGACTGCTTCTCGTAAAGTAAAGTTCTACTACTACTTCTCCTCCTGGAAACGTAAAGTGATGGGATGTGGTAGTGGTGGTAGTAATAGTAGTAGTAGCAGAAATAGAAGTATTTGTATGTAACATACATACTACTAGGGCTATCCTGCTCGCATCCTCCTTAAAGCTCAATAGCTAAGCTAACCTATGCTTAACTTTAAGTTACATATGATTTCTCCTTTGTTGGTCGAATAGCTGCCTGAACAGAATACACAATCCATACTATTAGATGTATATATTTATATATAGAAGATACTTTGAGAATTTAGCAGAAGAAGAGTAGTTATACCATACACTATCTAATACACACTAGCTATTACCTCACGTTTTTTACCTCACGTTTACTTATTATAAGTGAAATGACTGTCTCTCTGTCTCGCTCCTCGTCTATCTTTTACTTGTTCGTAAATATTATGTGTGCACTGCCTATCTGCCCGAGTATCTCTCTCTGTTTTTCCTATGCACATTAGTAATACTCTTTAGTAGTAGTAGAAATAGTAGAATGGGAATAGATCAGATGGATGATGTAGTGGTGGTAGTAGAGTATATATAAAAGAGGTCTGATGGTTGTCGGACTACTAGAGTCTACTCTAATACGGCAAAGGAAGGCAAAGGAGTCGTTTTCTGCTATGAGACTCATTCTGTGTGTATGTTGAATGTATGTGTGTGGAATAGAGTGACTATCACCACGGTCGTGGTGTGCTTGGAATGGCTTCGAGTGTTATATAAGTGCTCTGCTCCATTCTTTACGATTCTATTACATTATATTATATAATACACCCCAACATTCAACGTATCACATCACATCAGAAAGAATAGAGCAAACTCCAAACCCATGGCACATAGTATCTCAGTAGTTAAGTGCTATCACTCTACTACTCCTATATATCTCTCTCTCTGTGTATAATACACATAATTTCTAACTCTTTGCTCGTGCTCTCTCTCTCTCTCCCGTTTATATGTGTATACGGTATATGAAGTTGTAGTAAATGCTTGTTGGGACTGTCTACACGAAAACTTACACAGCAGCAGCCCATGGAGCTACCTAGCTAATACCTAAGCTAATGTAAGTAAGTAGTCGACTCGAGTTCGTCGTCGGAAAATTCGGGGTGAAGGCAAAAGGAAAAGCAATACAAGAAGAGGCAAAAGCACAGGGAAGACTCCAGTTCAGTTTCTCTCTCTCTCTCTCTCTTTGCTTGTGCTTGCTCCTCGCTCTCTTCTGTTGTGGCTTACAATCAGTTCAGTTAAACATATATAAACTGTGCACTCACTCTCAGACCTCGACTACGATTCTTCTTCTTCCACTACTACCACCACCACCACTACCACTATTACTACGACTACTACTACTACTCGTAACTTAATGTAACGTAACAACACGTAATAATAACCTATCGCCGTATTTCCTATAGAAGTATCCTCCTTGCTCGCTCTTTCTCTCCATTATGTAATATTGCCTATATATCGCAGTTTGAGCATTCTACTACTGGTATATCGTTTTTGGTTTTAGTTTGGTTTACTACTACTCTTAGGACTCGGCTACTCTAAACGAAACTGCTATCCTCCTCCTCGTTCTTCCCTGCTTGATTCCTCTCTTTTCGGATACATAGGTAGGTAGGTATGGCTATCATATATGTTTTACTATGAGTATAAAGTTATATATAATTTATATGGATGAATGTAGAATCTCTACTACTAGTAGTAGTAGGTAGAATGTATGTAATGTGTACACATTGAGTTTACTGTCAGCCGGCTCAGTTCCGTGAGTTTTCCGTCCAATTCACGAGGACGCGAAAAGGTAGAGAGAGAGAGAATCGTGTGTATGTTTAACATAGCATTGGAATGGTAATAGAATTGAGTAGTAGTGAGTGGTGGTATGAAAGTAACGCAAAGCCCAAAGTGCAAGAGCACTAGTGTGTATTCGAGTGAGGCTAAGTATAATAAGTGTACAATAGGCAATGGAATAGAACTGAAGTAAGTAAAGTAGGCAAAGAACAGTTGAAGGTATGTATGTATTTATATATACGTATGTATAGTACGGCTCTCTCTCTCTCTCTCTCTCTCTGTGAGTGAGTGAATGTGTGTGCTGTGTGTTCTGTGTATATATAGAAGAATATAATACACTATCGATTCAAGCCGAGCAATCCCAACTGTTGCCAAACCGCTTTGCCCACCGTATCCACTCCACTTGACAACTTCACAAAGCCAACCATGAAATACACAAACTCAGGCGGTCCATCTCTGACTTGACTTGACTTTATACATCACTTGCTCCACTCTTCTTCTTCTTCATCTTCTAGCATCTCTCTCTCTGTCTTTATCCTACACTAGAACTACTCTGACTCAACTCTTCTCACTACTCACATCTCGTCTCGTCTCATCGTCCTCATCATCATCATCATCGTCGTAGTCGTCTCTCTCTCTCTGAATGTTGTACAAACAGACAATCTCAGTTTATACGAGAACGACTAATATCATGTTCCTTTACATACATAGAACTCCGTCTGATTACTCAGAACTATGCGTGGACTCAACGACTCTTCTCATTCTCCTTTGTATATAATAATTCCTTTGCATACAAATCCAATACATAGAAACAGTAACATGTATTAAACTATGCTTCACCTTTCCATCACCCAATCCACTTGACTACAGAGAAATGAATCTCTGACTAATTCATTTCTTTGTTCGTATGCTAATTGATTTGTGTAGTGAATTGCCTTTGAATCAAATCCCCGTATGGATATAGAGAGATTTTAGAGATAGGTCGGTATGATGTGGTTAAATATATTATTACACACACAATCCCTCCTGACTGGTTTCTAATAAAGTGAGAATAGTTAATCATGCCTGGCTCTATAGGTATGTAGCTAGTGGTAGTAGTGGCTTACTGTGAGCTAAATAAATTGATTATGTATGTATAAACATACTTAAACACTCACGAATGTAACACACACATATATTATACATGTACCTATATACCATACATGAATCTCAAATACATATACCTACTATTACAATGCTCATGCAGGGTAATATGAATGATTGATTATCATACAATTTAGAATTTATTATCATCATCAGAATACAAACGTATAATTACATTAGCGATAGTAGTAGTGTGTGTAAGTATGTGAGTAATGTGTATGGTGAATACGTGTGCATCGTGTTTACGACACATGACTACGTCCAGTCAATATTTGTTGAGTGTGTCTTTAGTTTAAGAACTCTGCGCATATTAAATTATGTATTGCAATGCAATCCCTATGACATACTCCTCATATGAATTATACACATACCATACACACACACAGTGATAGTAATTAATATTAATTTATTTCTCTCGACTACTACTACAGACTACTCCTACTATTAGGTATATAGATATGGTTAAGTTGTATGTATAGGAACGCACGAGACGGCAATAGAGTAAGTACACTGTGTGTGAGACAAGATAAACAGACTGAAAAGACTGAAGTGCGAGTGTTGTATAAACGTAAACATGTAAACAAAGTCGAAGGATCTTCTATGTCAGTATTTAGTTAGCAACACAAAAAGTTTGTCACTTTGAATGGCTATACTTGCACTACTGTAGTTGAGAGGTGACTCAAGTTGAGTTGACTGCGAGAGAGTCAAGTCACATTATACGTACAGATCGTACAGTCTCTCGTTTTTCGCTTCACTTTATATACAATGTTATTATTTTAGGTACTGCAGTATCATAACTAAGCTGTTTCAACTAACTTGGATGGATACCTATAGAGAGAGACTTCCTTGTGGTAGTACTTATATATGTCTATATGAATTTAACCATTTAATGCATAAAGTTATACATTGTGCTCTTTCTCTCCTAAGTATTTGCGACTACTACTGGATATACATCCATTTCAAGTTGTATAAGCTTTGCCTCTTTGGTATATTATAAGTTTCTAGTTACTTTTATATATACAACTCGACTGTATTAATGTGCTACGTGTAGTTTACTCAGCAAACTTACACGAACACAAACAATAATAGAGAGACAGAGAGAAAGAGAAAAGGAGTCGATCAAAAGGAAGCCATAGACAACAGAGTCGTATTCTCTCTGTCTCTCTCTCTCTCTCTGGGCTGTTCTGGTAAAATAGTACGAGAAGTCGTGCGGTATATACACATTGTGTGTTCATAGTTCAGACACTTGACTAATATCTGTCATCTACTACTTTTATTCCACCAGAGCGTTTCTACACTTGTGTATGTATAAAAGTCATAAGCATTTCACTTATAAGTTCCGCACTGTGTTCCTGTACACAAGTTAATAGGTGAAGTAGACATAGTGGTAGACATGAAACGTTTATAATGTACTACATACTTATAAAAGTAGCTCAGTTTCATTTCGTGCTGTATTATTCTCGCAGTTCATGCTCCTGGTAGAATATAGATGAATGCAGCTCTAGAAATACTACGAGAGAGAGAGAGAGGACACAGAGAGTCATAATGAATGTTGTAGTAGTAGAAGACAGAAAAGTGTGCCAAAAATGGAATCTATTCTTCCATATAATATATGAATGAAACAAAGAGGTGTGTGTTGTTGTGTAGCTACACTCTAAAGAATCTCTACATGATATCATGTTGATTTTGACGTGATTTGGTGTCACTCATCATGTTTTGCCCAGCATACATTAAAACAT